>PVQA01000653.1:0-13739 GCA_002980515.1 Fusarium burgessii | reverse complement strand
GAACACTGGCAAGCTAAGGGCCCAGTTAGGAAGCTTCATAATATCATCAAGTTCATCCGGGCCTCTCCGCAGCGCACTGAACCATTCAAAGCACATGCTAGGGAACAGGAAGAGAGGCATTTATAAGCTTGCAGAAGAGTTAATAGAAGTAATACAAAGCAACGCTACGAGATGGAACTCGACCTACATGATGATCGAGCGCGATTTGATTAAGCAGACTGGCTTAATAGCTTTATCCAAGAATTAGGGCTAGAAGCAAATGCCTCCGAAAGGGTCCCTACGGCCGACATTCTGACCTCCGATGACTGGAAAGTCCTCAGGAAAGTTAGCCATGTCTTGGAGCCGATCTACAATATTACAATGAGAACACAAGGATGGGGTACAAGCGGGGGCCACGGTCGGCTCTGGGAAGTCATGACAGGGATGGAATTTATCCTGGAACATCTTGAAGACTGTGAAGTTCTCTACGAGGATGAAACCGCTAATTCAGCTACGGAAGAAAAGCGCATGATCCAAGGGGAGGACCGCGAACTGGCTATAGGTGTGAAATCAACACCGGCACGGTCATCGACAGTCGGACAAATCCGAGAGCGACCCTCACGCCAGTCACGACTGCCATCACAACTTCAAGGCTACGAGATCACGCTGTTACACCACCGTCGCAAACAGCTCTTCCGGATCGCCCACTTAGCAGCCCACAGTTTAATGAGAATGCCTTCCTGTACATTCTCGGGAGGACTATCTACAGGGCGATGCTCGTCCCTTGAGCAACATTGCTAGTATGGAGGACCAAAAGCGTGCGAGTATCAGGGTAAGCATAAATACCGCTTGGATTAAGCTGAACGAGTACTATACTCTCCTCGGGCGGTCGCCTCTATTTGCGGCCTCTGTTGTTCTGAATCCGGACCTTGGCCTCCGATGGCTCGAGACTAAGTAGACTTCCCCAGAGCAGCTACAATGGCTTCGGGATGCAAAGGATGGCATCAAAGCCTACTTTAAGCGTTGGTACTCGAAAAACGACGATGATGCTTCTGAGAGTATTTTGGCCACCTCGTTGACGCCCCGACCTGAGTAAAGTAGGTTTGAGCAGTGGATGAAAAGTCGGCAGCCTAAGCTCTCGGCAACAGGAAGTGAGCTTGAATGGTACTACAGGCTCGATCCGGAGCAGGTGAATGACCCTGTCCGTTGGTGGATTGATCATAGCAATGGTTTCCCACGTTTGAGTAGGTTCGTATTAGATGTCCTTGCTATTCCGGCCATGGCCACCGACTGTGAGAGAGCATTCAGTCTTGCAAATCTTACGGTCAGCTCACAGCGACATTCTCTGCTTGGGTCGAACATTGAGTCGGTCCAAGTACTGAAGAACTGGATTAGGGGAGGGTGTGTTAGACTACGGGGCCTATGTTTAGGCTATAAGGCCAGCCAGAATCCAAGGGCTGGATCCTGAGGCTGGGGATAACTTCACGTGACCTATTATAGATCAGATATCTATCAATCAATCAATCAGATCAGATGCAGAGGGCAAGTTATCAGTTCAGTTCAGATTTGCGCCCTAATCTGATTTGATTGATCTGACGGCAGCCCTGCTCGGCTTCGCGAAGGGTAAGAGGCCGATTTGTGCCGTTGGAAGCAGCTCGAGAGAGGCCTCTTTAATGGCGCTGGCGTGAAATAACTACGGCCTGAGAGGCCTTGAGATTGGCAAGGGAGGGCATAACGGGGTTGGACAAAAGCTCTCTTGATTGTATCTTTATTGTTGATATTTCTACAGCCAAACTCCATCTTCGTCAGACGCTGATTAGAGTGGGGCTGTCTTAGCGCTTTGTGCCTGTTTTACGGTTTTGTGGCCAACTACAGCTTGCTTAGTTGGATACGCAGCTATACGATGGGGTGAGTGTATCAAGATGTGAAGCAGAATATTGTGATGTTATTGATTGTCGACTTTATTCTCTGATCAGTCTGTCAGGAGGGGTTGGTTCAATTCCCCCTCCTTTTCTGGATACAAGAGTAATATTGTGATAAAGAAAGCAGAGCCCTCTCCCAACCGCCAGTCTAACAGTTGGTTTCCCCACCTGACTCAAATCAACGGGTAAATGGTAAATGATCAGGGCTGATGATCACCTTCCAATCGGCAGACAAGCCGCCAATTTTCGTTTATCAGCAGAGAAAGCTAATGATTGATAGCAACCGTACTGTGACAGCCAATGGTTGAAAAGGGCGGCACCTTCAAATAAGATTTCTTCAACTGTTGCATATGACCATACTACTGATTATTCAGTTGGTCACTTCGATATTCACCCCTCTGGGCTGGTTGCTGTCTGTTTAGTTACGCTTCCCATGCGGATCATTAATGTGATCCTGGCTACATAGTGTTTCTTATCCACAATAATCAGATGCATATGAGGCGACAGCATCATTCTCAAAATTTAAGCCACGGTCTCAGATTTTACCTGCTTTTATGAAAGTGTAACACATGAAAGACGTATGCCTCATGTGCCCCAGACCGCCAGAGCACTATTGACACTAACCCCGACCGATTGTTCTGCTTGGTTCAGTAATCATTACGATGATTAGCGGAGGTTAATAAAGCACTGATAGGGTGATATCCTCTATCAGTTTGGATTCTTTGTGAGAGGCATACGCCACCTGGTCAAATATCTGGGTTTAGTGTTCCATTGGTCAGCCACCTTCCTAATCATGGTGTCATGGTAACTTGAGAACAGACCTTAATGTAGCATCGGATCTTTCGGAGTAACAACCTGATCACAAGTGCCTGTCAAAGCGATTGCAACCCTACCGGACGCTTCTGCTACTATCAGCTTGAATAAAATGCGTAGGCGCAGCGGTACGAAAGTGGTTGATTCATGTAAGTTGGTACGGAAGGTCTGACGCCCTAGAGGCGCTGTTTCCAGCCCCGCTATAATCATCATTATAACCTCTGCCATTGGCCCCCGTACAAGCTGCTTGACTTCCGTCCCAGGTTTATGTATTTAGTTATGGCTTGGGGTGCTGCACCGTAACCCTTGAAAATATCTCTTATCGCAGCATACATCCAATAACATATACTTCAGAAACATCAACATCATCTTACTGGTAGAAGGTAGCTAGGGAGGCGGGGTAAGTAAATCAGGATATTATATTTTTGCGTTCTTCTTGTTCATTAGTTCACTAGCCTTGTGCCCCTTGTCATGCTCCGTCGAAGACCACCTTACTTTGCACCTCTAATAGAAAGGTACCCGGCCTTTAAAGAAAAAAAGTCTTCAGGCTATTTCTTACCTCCCCAACATCTATTTAGTGACATGCGCTCAGTCGCCGTATCTCAATCCCCTCATACCTGTAACGCAACCTTATCTGAGTCTTTGAAACATCTGTTTCTTGTCTCTAAAATGCAGCCTTTTGTCAAATCACGGTACCGGAACGGGTTTAAGTGGCGCTATCACACGACCTCGTTTTCATATCAAGTGACTATTATGCCTAGCATCCATTTTCCGATAGACACATGTTACCTTCTGCTCGCCATCTTCACTATGATCAGCATGAAAGATGAAGCTAATTTGCAATGTTGTGAATGGAGTGTACCTGTCGCTCTATTAGCCTTTCTTCTCAATCATTGTTTCATATTAGTTCTGTAGCTTTCGCAACTTTTCAGGTCATTTGATCACCAACACTGCACATGTTCACTCTCCGGACTGCTGCGACTCTTAATATCGGTCCGGCTGAGAGCAGCCGATGACATTTTAGTGTGATAGAAGCCTTCATGCCTATATAAATCTATGATGTCTTTGGGAGCAGTTTGAGGGGTATAAAATCGCATCTAGAGTTCCTTCTTGACCATCTTGAAGCTACAGCAACATTCAAAAAAACACCCCTCATACCCAACCTCTTGTCTTTATATATCAATATACTTCTGCTACCGTAACAACGCATTCACAATGGCCGCACTGGACGATATGGCATCCAACGTAACCGACCTGGTCGTTCCAGATAATGGCGATGACGTTTCCGAAAAGGCAACACGCTATGTCAATGCAGTCTACTTCGTAAACTGGTACGCCAATCTTCCTCACCAGTCACTAAAGGCGCTCAACTTACCACATGCAGGGGCATCTACGGGCGCAACTATCAACCACAGAATCTTCCCGTCTCGCAACTAACTCACGTACTTTATGCTTTCATGAACGTGAGGGCTGACGGTACTGTGTAAGCCTTTCCACCAATTGACATGGTTCTGTTGAGTGTTTATCATGCTTCACAGTTACACTGGTGACTCGTATGCCGATTTTGAGAAGCATTACCCAGGTGACTGTGAGTACCTTTGATGCCATCAGCCTCCGGCCTTCAGTACTAATTAAGATCCTTTAGCATGGGAAGAACCTGGTAATAATGCCTATGGATGCGTTAAGCAACTGTTCCTCCTCAAGAAGGCCAACCGCAAGCTGAAGGTTATACTCTCTATCGGCGGTTGGACCTGGTCGACCAACTTCCCAGCTGCTGCTAGCTCTGCCACCACACGAGCTACATTCGCTAAGAGTGCCGTCACTCTAATGAAGGACTGGGGCTTTGACGGTATCGATGTCGACTGGGAATATCCGGCCAACAGCACCGACGCGAATAATATGGTTCTTCTACTCCAAGTTGTACGCAAGGAACTCGATGCTTACTCAAGAAAGTATGCATCCGGCTATCACTTCCAGCTATCCATTGCTGCCCCAGCCGGTCCCGACAACTACAACAAACTCAAGATGAAAGAGCTCGGAGCGGTTCTAGACCATGTCAACCTCATGGCATATGACTATGCCGGCTCTTGGAGTCCTTACTGTGGACACCAAGCTAATAAATACGCCAACCCCAAGAACCCAAACGGCACACCCTTCAACACTAGTCAGGCTATCAAGGCCTACATTAACGGTGGCATTCCTTCTCGCAAGATGGTTCTCGGTATGCCCATCTACGGCCGTGCATTCCAAAATACTAGAGGCCTAGGGCAGACCTATGCTGGCGTGGGAACCGGAAGCTGGGAGAACGGTGTCTGGGACTACAAGGCGTTGCCCAAGAGCGGAGCCAGTGTCATTTATGATAGCACTGCTCAGGCTTCCTACAGCTATGACTCCAACACAAAGGAACTCATCTCTTATGATACGCCCGGCATGGTCAAGAACAAGGTTCTCTATCTCAAGGATCTGTCGCTCGGAGGGAGCATGTTCTGGGAGGCGTCGGCCGACAAGACAGGTGCTGACTCGCTCCTTGGCACAAGTTCCAGGAATCTTGGTTCCCTGGATACCACCAACAACTGTCTGACATACCCCAACTCACAGTATGCGAACATTGCCAAGGGTTTTGCTTGAAGGGAGGATGGGGATTCAAGCTTTTGCGGGGGGTTCTGCGGGAGGTTAGGGGGTTGTTCGATTTTTATTCGTTATGAAATATGTATGATACCATATACTTTCCTTGAGACTAATACACATTCCTTACACTTGTGCGTACTGAAACACGTCAACAAACTGTATGTAGATATTGCGTCAAGGTGAACTTGCGCTTGGCCCGAAAAGGCTGGGCATAAGGAAAGGGGGTTGAGGGTAAGTACATTGGGGCATCCGTTGTGAAACATCGAAAGGCCACACCATATCCATATTCTAGTAAACCCCCGGCGTTAGAGAGGTACTTGTAGCCTAGAGCAGATGGTTGTATGAGATAAACAGAAAATCAATATAGCCCTATTCTTTAAAAATCTATTTTAAACTCCCAACTCCGTCACAGGCCAAGCTATGAATAAAGCAAATATAACAGGCCCAATTGAGCGGCTTTATGAACCAATCGACTTGACGGCCCAAGGCGTGGAGCTTGGAAAGGGACAATCGAGGTTACTTGCGACCGTCAGCAAATGAGGTCGTCCACCCTCGCCTCCAGTGGGTAAGTTCTGCACTTAATACGCATATACTGTATATGAATCGTGGCGTAGAGTGCACTATATCAGTCGGATAAATGACGCTGTCGTGATTATTGAACAGTCTCAAGTCAATGTAATCATATCTAGAATTACACTGTGTTTTTGAGTCCTCGGGTGTTTGAGCGTGTTTGGGAACGATGTGCGAGTAGTAATTTCCGAGCAATATCAGGGCACGGCATCTGGTGCTTATTGGTCTTGTAAGTGCAATCCAGAAGTAAGACGTCTGGATTGATTTGTAAATATGTAACAGATTCTGGGTGGGCAAAGAAAATGGCAGCCAACCTGTTGTGTGGATCCAAGTGGGCTCGACATCAGGACCTTCCATTATGCAGTTACTCAACCAGGGCCTGGATACTGCTCTGCCCTTCACGAAGATGCCTCCTTGTCGCTGCGATTCGATTGTAGATATCTTGCCGAGTCGGCGGTGCGCTGGGTGGTCTGATGCATCCTCACTCAGTGCTTGATTGCGCTTAATGTATTCTGGGTCTGGTCGATAGCTGAAGACCCTAAATATTCCTTGGCTAGCAGCAAAAGCTTGCGTTCTATTTTTTTCGACTTGAGGTGCGACGTACTCGTTCTGTCGAATTTCTCGGTGGTAGTCTGTTCCGAGCACACACGTAGACAATTTTGGCCCTACCATTAGTGGTTTGGAGGACTATCCAGTCGTGAAAATATGCCGTTAAGGCTTCGCCCAAGAATTTATGGATCTATAGAGATTCTCGGGACTCATATATGCGTTCTGGAGGGAGAACGTCACTGGCAAACAAAGCGTGAGCCATGGCCGTTCCGATCCGTTGGTTAATGCTTGACTTGCTCAGCAACCGCCAGCGTCTGACAATAGTGATGAGGGGACGCCATTTTGGGGGCTTAGTGTCGCAGGGTAGGCATGATCTTCACGGCCTCAGGAAACAACTGCATTAGTAATCTAGCTATATGCTTTAAGTAACTCTGCAGGATGGAATACCCCGCACAAGAGATAACTTAAGACAACAATCAATCAACATATTTGCTGCTGCTCATCATATTCACTTTAACCCTTTAAGCACGCTCAGTACGACACTTAGTCAGAAAATGCACCCTGGCGCCAGTGTACCAGTCACCGGGGTTTGTGACATGCTGGAGGCTTGTGGCACTCAAAAAAATACGAACCGGTCATTCCGACCATAGATTAAAGGGCAGACCGGGTCGGGGACTGATGATTCTGAACAGGTACTCAACATTCGATGCATGACGAAGTACTTACATCGTGCTAGTGGCTGCAACCCCCAAAAAAGACCGTGACTAACGAGGTGTGATTGGCAGCGCATTTCCGCTTACAGGGGTCAAAAGGCTTTGGCCTACCGAGGAGCTCAGATTTTGCTGTATTGGGCTAAGACCTTTCTCAATGCCAATCTGGCGAGATAGTGAGATGCAGACTCTTGAAACCTGGTGCGCAGACTTTATGCACACGGTTGCTCGTAGTTGAATTTGGTTGCCCAAGCGTTGACGCCTCAACTGATGGCTCAATGTCACTTGCAGCCGCTCTGCAAGTCCTGGGTCCCATGACTACATTACACTCTCTGTGCACTTGTCAGCTGTTCAGAACTTTTTACTTTACCATATTTGGTAACACCCAGTCAAAGAAGGGTGTAAGCGCGGCATTGAGCTACATGTGCATAGTACAGTCTAATACATGCATTTATTTAGGTGTGTGGTAAAAAAATCAATAAATATTCATTTGCCTGCTTTGACTCCCTTCAGCTCGTAGTACGGTCGTTCTCCTTCGCTCTCGATTTTTCCTGCTTCACTTAGCCTCTTTTTGCCGAGCTTCCACTCTTGGTTAGACAATTAGGCTTGTGACTGTCTTTTCTCATCATTAAGATGAAATCTTTTTTCACCTTGGCCCTGTGCCTTGGTGCTCTCTTTGACGTCACCACTGCCATTCCACCAGAGACTCAAGGGCAACAGCCTGGAAAGTTTGCTGCAGCTCCCCCTGTGGGATCCAACCCCATTGACCGCAAGGGATGGACTGTCCAATGTTCCAGCGAGGCAGCAAATTACACTTGCGGTAATGCAATTGATGATGACAAAAACACCTTCTGGCAGACTTCCTATGGCACGATCAATACGCCTCCCCCTCACATTATCACCATTGACATGAAACAGATTCAATATGTTAGTGGTCTCCAAATTACTCCTCCCCAGGACAGCAATGTTCCCAACTGGATAGGCCGCCACGAAGTCTACCTAAGCTCGGATGGCACCAACTGGGGTTCTCCTGTTGCAATTGGAACCTACTGGGGAGATAAATACCCCAAGATCACAAATTTTGAGACGCGGCCTGCTCGCTATCTCCGTTTCGTTGCCGTCTCTAACGTAGAGAACGATTATCCTTGGATTGCCATTGCCGATTTCGTTGTCTACAATGCTCTCAAGTACAGCCCTCCAAAGGCTGGACTTGGACGTTGGGGAGTTACTCTTGACTTCCCCGTCATTCCCGTAGCTGGTGCCGTTGAACCACTGTCTGGAAAGGTCGTTGTTTGGTCCGCCTACCGCTACGATGCGTTTCAAGGCACTATTCCCCGTGGTGGCTTTACCCTGACCTCGATCTGGGATCCCAAGACCAACATAATCTCCAACCGCAATGTTACCAACAACCATCACGACATGTTCTGCCCAGGTATTTCCATGGATGGAGACGGACAGATCATTGTGACCGGTGGTAACGACGCCAAGAAGACAACCATCCTTGACCCCGACGACAACTGGGTTTCAGGCCCTGACATGGTTATTGCACGCGGCTATCAATCGTCCGCTACGACATCTGACGGTCGTGTCTTCACCATTGGTGGTTCATGGAGTGGTCCCCATGGAGGCAAGAATGGTGAAATCTACGACCCTAGGGCCAAGACATGGACTTATCTGCCAAAGGCCCTCGTCGCACCCATGCTTACCAAGGATAAGGCGGGTGTGTACAAGGCCGACAACCACGGGTGGCTCTTCGGCTGGAAGAAGGGCAGTGTCTTCCAAGCCGGCCCAAGCACAGCCATGAACTGGTATTACACGACCAGAGGAACCCAGGGAGATACCAAAGCCGCTGGTACACGACGAAAGAATGGCAGAATTGACCCTGACTCGATGTGCGGTAACGCGGTCATGTTTGATGCCGTTAAGGGTAAGATTCTTACCTATGGTGGTGCTACCAGCTACGTCGATGCCCCTGGTACAGCTCATGCTCACGTCCTCACCATTGATGAGCCTGGAGCCGTTGCTCAGACCGCTCTGGTTGGAACAAATGGTGATGGTATTCATCCCCGCATCTTCCATACCTCTGTTGTGCTCCCTGACGGAAACGTCTTTATCACCGGTGGCCAGCAATACTCCAACCCTTTCACTGACACGACCGCTCAACTCGAGCCTGAGATGTTTGTCTCTGCCTCCAGCACCTTCATTAAGCAACAACCCAACACCATCCCTCGAACTTACCACAGTATGTCACTGCTGCTGCCAGATGCAACTGTGTTCAACGGTGGTGGTGGCCTTTGCGGTAGTTGCAAGAGCAACCACTTTGATGCTCAGATTTTCACACCAAACTACCTCTACGATAGCGACGGTAACCTTGCCGCTCGTCCCAAGATCTCGGCTGTTTCAGCCACGACCGCCAAGGTGGGCAGCACTATCACTGTCACTACCAACGGTGCTATCAATAGCGCCTCGCTCATTCGATATAGCACCGCAACACACACGGTCAACACTGATCAACAACGCATTCCTTTAATCTTGACTGAAGCTGGTACAAATAAGTACTCTTTCAAGATCCCTAGCGACTCTGGAATTGCCTTGCCAGGCTACTGGATGCTTTTTGTCCTCAACCCGGCTGGAGTGCCCAGCGTCGCTAGCACTATCAAGGTGACAATTTAATTTTGGTTTTTTTAAGCCTGTTCGGCTAGACAATGTTTTGCGCATATATAACACGAGCAGAAGGTGCCAGAACGGTACAAGCATATGACGGCTTTATGTAAATATTCAAACACCAATTCCAGTATTTGAATACATCAAGGCAGCTACCAATTCTTCCACCTAATGGAACTCGTTTTAGTGACTTTTCAGCCAGTATACGCCGGTATGCCTCTCCCTACCTTTCTGTTGTAAGAGGACAGTGACGGTAACGCGAACTTGACTGTGAGAAGGAGCATAGCCCAAGGCGTCTTGTCGAAGTATCCAGGTGACTAATCTGGACTCATGAGATTTGGATAGTAGCTGGACAGGCTTGGTGACCTCAGACTTTGACGGTAGACCTCTTAATCGGTTTGAAAGAGTCGTTTGGGGCATGCCGTGCTTCTAGGCGGAGTGGTTCTGGAAAAGTCCGTTATCTGTGAGATATAACATTGCCTCGACAACATTATCTTGCGCATAAGATCCTCGATGCATTTCAAGATGACTGGAGGGGCCTTGTGTAGGTAAAAGATTTCATCAAGGTTGGAGGAGGTCAAGCCATAGAGAGCCATCTGCAGGAATTTTGCATTGATTATGTGCGACCAAGCCACTTACGTAAACTAAAAACAAATGTGATGTTGTCGAGCATTATAGAATTCCGAACAAAATAGTCCTTTTCCTGAGCAGATAGCTTGAAGCTAGACTAAGAACCGTGTTGAAAAAATGAATTTTGTTTGGGGAAATACGTTTTTTTGCTTATCCGTGGGTGGGTACTGCATGGGTACAAAGTTTAACGCCAAGGCGTCGGGAAATACGATGCACCCACCTAATTGCAGTGAGCTAATGAGACGCATCGAGTGTATGTTGTAATGTGTGTAGCCTGTTTTGGCTTGATTTAACAATGAGAATTGGTGGGATTACCAGGTTCCAAGAATGCAATCCACGCAATAACCAGATATTCTCTTCCCAACACTTCCAAAATACAGTTACTGAACAATCTCTCCACCAGAACCAGTTAGCATGGCCAGGCATGTGCCTAGGGTCTTCCCCTCGGCTAGCCCTTTGGCCGCTCCGATTCGACTGGTAAGCTCCGAGTTCTGCATCCGCGATCTGTACGCCGCTACCATTGGACCGTGAGATTGAGCTTGGACCTTGGACAATAGAATCGTGAGTTGCACGTGCATGCCGGTCTTTCCATCCTCTCTAACGGCCCATCTCGCGTAGTGGCTGACTGCAGATCGAGTGTTCATCGCACCCTCTATCTCTGATTGGACTAGCTGAAGCACGACTCCTCTATACAAGATGACACTTCCCAGCCTCCATTGAGAGCCTCCAGAGGCAAGAAATCCACTGTCGTTATCCTATCACGGCTAGTCCCATACAGCATTTCCTGTATACAGTGTCTCAGACTGATCACCAAACAGCTAACTAATATCGCAAAACTATCCTCAACTCGATCCGAGATGAAGTCCTTATTCCTTCTTGCCACCACTCTCCTGTCCTCCTCTGTACTGGCACAGCCCACTGCCCAGAGTGGCGGAGAGAGTGGTGGGCAGGGCAGCTCTGTTCTCCCCCAGTGCGCAGTAAGTTGACCTACCATCACTAGAGGTTTGAGTCTAACCTGACATCCAACGCAGCAACCATGCGCTCTGAAGGCCATCCAAGACAGCAAATGTGGCTCTGAGGACCCTGGTTGCGTCTGCAAAGCCCCAGGATTTGCACAATCGTATGTCGGCTGCGTCGACACCAGCTGCAGCGCCTCTGATGCCGCTGGTACGTCCATCTATCCTTATGCTCAACTATAATCTAATATAACAAAGCTGCGATCCCTGCCGGCCTCCGCCTTTGCGAGGCCGCCGGTGGATCTATTGGGCCTGCCTCCGGACTGCCCAGTGCCACGGCCGTCGAGTCGGGCTCTGTGGCATCGGCTACTGCACCCGTTGTTCATCCGCCTGTTGTAAGCTTATCTCCTTCTTCATAAAATGATCGTGTACTAATTGCATATCAAGGTACCCACTCAGCCTCCTGTCGCGACACCAACCGCACCTACGCCTGTGCCTCCGACGCCCGTTCCAACTGCTGGTGCGAACTCGATCAGTGCCGGACTTGCATCTATGGGACTGGCTTGGGGTTGGATGATGTTCTTATTCTTTGAGATGTAAGGAAGATGGACTGCCGGACAAGTTTGTCTTGGTGCTAAGATGGTCAAGATTGTAAAAGTTTCATCGGATAATATACAAGCAAGATGAATCGTTCTATGGGTACATACGCACAATGGTGATCCTTATGACGATTAGGAGTCTTGTCACTGTTGGTTTTGCTACTAGAGTTGATCGAGACCCAGAACTGCTTTTGGTATCAAACGAAGACAATTTGAAGATACCATATAATACCATCCACTACCCCTCTTTCGCCATAACCCTCTCATTCGCCACGCAAGATAAAAAAAAAGCTCCACCAAAACTCACCAACTTCACTTACACAGTCAGCCGAAATATATAGCCAATTGAGAGAAATTACGTCTATTGATCATAAAAATCATTATATATGATTATTTTTACCCTATAAGGCTGTGCGGGGTACGTGATCTATGCGTGCTGTGCTATTGAAATGTCGTTAGTTTGATCACCAAATTCCTCACCGCTCTTTGCCTTGTTTTTTGGTCTTTGTCTGACAACGACATGAAAATGCCTAGGTCAAGACTTCGATGGAAATACACCGAGGACGACATGGCAGAGGCCATATTAGATGTTACTGACAATGGCTTTTCACCCCCTCAAGCCGCTCATAGACCGGGAGTGCCCCGAAGGACTCTAATAGACAGACTTAACGGCCGCGGGGCCGTGAAAGAGCAGATCCACCCTCATCGACGCTTGTCCAAGAGACAAGAGGATAGGCTGGCTTTCTGGATTCTCCGTCAGGAGTCCTTGGGCTATGCTCCGTCCCATAGTCAAATCCGCGCTTGCGTCATAGGCCTGCTGAGGCAGCAGGGCGAACATCTCGACTTAGGACGCAACTGGGTGAATAAATTTATCAATCGCCGTGCAGACCTAAAGACCAAGATGGGTAGACGTCAAGAAGCCAAGAGGTTCGACTCTTTCACACCTAGAGCGGTTCATTGGTACTTTGATATCCGGGATGGCCAGTATGGCTGGATCAAGCCTGAAAACACCGTCAACGTTGATGAAGGCGGTATTATGACTGGTTTCGGCAAGCATTCACCTCTATTCCTTGTAAATTCTTGAATTTTGGCCGACTAACCCTCTGGGTTCAGGTCTAGATAGCCTGGTCGTTGGAAGCGCGGACCCGAAGCGCAAGGCCTTTCTCAAAGGACCACAAACTCGAAATTGGACTTCATTCATCGAAGCTGTCACTGCTGACGGCCGCGCTTTAGTTCCTGGCATAATCTTCAAGGGAAAAGAACTGCAGAAACAATGGTTTCTTGAGGAGTTCAAGCAGATAGCAGACTGGTATTACATAACATCGCCCAACGGGTGGACTGATGACCACATAGGCATTGAATGGCTTGAAAGAGTCTATCTGCCCCTGACTACGCCTGCCGACGACTCTGATGCGAGACTGATCATTTTAGATGGTCATGGAAGCCATGCAACAGTATGTTCTCTATTTTCCCTACCTCAAGATCAGTGCTGAGTGATTGAAGGATGAATGGATGGCCACGTGCTTTTTGAACAACGTTTATTGCTGCTATCTGCCAGCACACTGCTGTCATGGACTCCAACCACTGGACAATGGAGTATTCAATGCCTCGAAGGCTGCATATCGACGAGAGCTGGAAAGGTTCGCCTCGTTGACTGATTCCGCTCCAATGGACAAGGTCAATTTCATCAGGGCCTACGCCAAGGCTCGCCGAGTTGGA
>PVQA01000652.1:0-11705 GCA_002980515.1 Fusarium burgessii | reverse complement strand
AAAGGCTCGATTGGGCCATACGATATCAGGGAATCAATTGGCGAAGGGTCAAATGGAGTGATGAGTATATGGTCCGCCGCGGTCAGGGTGCAAGACCTATCTGGACCTTCCTATCGCCTCGTGAAGCCCTTCGCATACAGGATGTCAGCGAGGCTAGGAGATAAGGCGCCGTACGGCAGATGTTCTGGGCTGCCTTCGGTCACGGATCTCGTATGCCCTTGGTGCCTCTTATCGGTAATATCAACGCCATTGGCATCTATAATCTTTATTCTGTTATCCTGCCGTGGTTTCTTCAGCCGGGCGATATCTTTATGCATAATAACGCGTCTGTACACACCGCCCGTGTCGTCAAGGCCCTGCTGGAAGAGCTTCAGGTCCAGCTGATGATATAGCCGCCCTATTCGCCTGATTTGAACCCTATAGAGAATCTGTAGGCATTAATAAAGGCAGAGATCTATCGGTTACACCCAGAACTGACTCACGCAGAGGATACAGTCGCTACACAACATGCCTTAGTCTTAGCTGCAATGGAGGGCTTAGGATAACCTTGAAGAAAGGGTCCTGAAGAACCTTTGCGATACAATGCCGAACCATATTACCGCTATAATTACTGCTGAAGGCTGGTATACAAAGTATTAAAGCTGTTTTAATTGACCTTATTAGGTCAAAATTGCAATATGAAAGCGGCATCATAACACATGCCTGTTCGGGCTAGCCCGATCAGTCCGGTACTTGCGTTTGGATTCATACTTTTTGCCCCCTACTGTATGGAAGCTGAGGCACCTCGGATGCACGGCACAATGGCCATACGATCCACAACCCCTCTTTCGCCACGCAAAATAAAAAAAGCTCCACCAAAAATCAACAACTTCACTTACACAGAATTTGACCAAATTGATAGAAATGCGTGCACCAGCAGCTGTCTTGCAGCTTACGACTCTTGTCCAATTCCGAGCGGCTAATGGTTGGCAGATAAGAATCCAGGAGCTCATTCACGCTTGGTTCTCACACATTCCCAATCATTCACTCGTCCTGAAGCCCGATCCAGCGGTTCTTGTTGTAACGACAATATCCTTTACGGCTTCTTCCGTTGGTTATCGTTAATGTATCGACATTCACTCAACGTCCTGGATGGCGATTGCTCCATTTTCAACTTGTGCGACAGCTCTAACGGTTTGGTACGTGCATTAAGGAGCGTAACCGCCAATCCAGTACCGTGCGCTTCGTGAAACGCTCCGAGTTTTTGCAGAATAACTTCAAAATTACGTTTTCCTCCAGAGTTACAGCATCGCTTAATACAGGTCTGGACATAAATACCCCTAACTGGCCTGTTTAACCATCAGAAATCATCATCAATATTCATCAACATAGTGCTTCTTGGTAAACCTAGCTTGTGTGGCTGCAATATCTGTAACTCTCACTATCGATGCAGTTCGGCTGTGCTAACATATTGAGCTAGGGTCATCACCATTTCAATCCCCCTTCTCTGTCACCTCAGCTGACATGCCCGGTAAGACAGAGTACGAGATCTACATCGTCGTTCACAAGGGAGAACCCGTGCACTTTTTAAAGTATAGGCATACTGGATTCTGGTGCGTGCCTGAGGACAATACCTCGCACTATGGAGTAAGAGATCTGCTTTCGACGGAAAATGGGTCGCTGCTTCTTAACGATTTAGACTTTTAACATGAGTGTTAGCAGCGGGTGCTAGTGTTGACGACTATTCTAAAGTAACGGCATGGCTTTGGCGGAGGCACCGGGCTTCATTAATAACATGACTTTTAGGAAGACAAAGAATGGCGAAGGCTGAAATTACCTACTCTGTGAATAAACCTTAATCACGTTCATGGTCCGCCGTTCCCATGTTTGGCACCTGAGAAGTGCCCACACGCTTCGAGCAGCAGTCTTGTGAATCAATGGCTCATGTCGAGGAGCATGAAGAAAGTTTGCCGATTAAACAGCGACAGATGTAGCATAAGGGTTTGGATCTGGGCCTGAGGAAGTTAGTTGAGTACTGCCTTAATTGAAAGCGAAATGAAGAAAGACCCAGATGACTATTCAATTGACTACGGCACGCTTAGTGCATAGCATGATGCAAGAAATAGCGTCTACCACTGATTCGTCACTGTCCCCATCCCTGTTACGTTATTACTTGACATTTGAAGAACAACCTCGGACGAAATCTGATACATGCACTTGCTCCCCTCAAGGATATCTGACCCTTGGAACACGACTTCTTTGTTCTCGCCTTCCTCATGCCGTTCCATATGAACGGGTAGCCATTCGTAATTTGGCAGGGCCTTGAACGTCATGTACTCCGATAGGATGCATAGTTCTTCCTCACTCAATAATTCTCTCATCTCTTGGGGTGCCATCTCAGCAACCCAACATCTTAGTTCACTGCTCCATTCGTACTCCCACGTTCCAGACTCGCCTTTCATCTCCTAGTGTTCGGAAAGGATAGCAACAGTCACCTTGTAGCTGGCCTCTTCGGTATGATTACAAGAGTGCTTCCCCTTTGTGGATCTTCTTGATCTCTTCTCTTGGCTAGACATTGACTCCAGCTTGCGTTGCTGCGAACTAGCTGAAACCACATTAGCTTGGACTGTTGGGACTTTTCCTGTTCGAACTCCCCTGTAAGCGGTATCCTGATGCTTCTGGGAGAAATAATGTGTGGCCATCCTCAGCAGACTGATTTCCGGGCCTCTCTTCTAGTTAATTTCTGTACGACTGCGTCGACCAGGCTGTGCGCAGGAGAGCTCCCACGTAGCACTTTTCGAACCATAATATCCAACATTGTGGGAAAGGTGTGCTGATGGTCTTCCTCGTATAAGTGGAGCGGCAAGCTCACATACTTGCTTTTGAGCGACGCCATGCCGCTGTCTTCGTTCGTGGTTGGCAGTTGACAGCTCTGAAATCTTCACATTTAGTAATGTTGAGAAATATTGTATAAAGCTAGGTATGTACTTATAATGATGCCCGACGGAAACATAACAATGCATGCATGTCGAGATTTGAGTCGTGACGATACCGGAAAAGAGGTACAGGTAGTACCATACGATCCTGATCATCGTTGAGTTGCGTCGTTGTTAAGCAGTGAGCTAGCCGATATTATTCCCGATGACTTCACCTGATTATGGTAACCTAACACTTGGCGTGTTGTTTGGCGCGCCTCTGTTTGCACAACCTTCTTCCCATCCTGGTGATTAGTCCTTGAGGTATGCTTCGCACCTGCCGCATTGAAGGACGAGTTTGATCACAGTAGATTCAGCTGGTAGATTTACCGGGGGACTGGGTCTTCTTCTAGCATACAAGCATTTTCCAACATAGGAGTCCACTCTCCGCTTGTGCCCGTGTGGCTGTGCTTGAGATGCTGTCTGAAGTGATCCGCCCTAAAGAACTTTTTAGATAAATTGCACTCTCTGAACTTGTGCACTTCTTGTAGATGCTTGATGCGAATATCCCAGTCCTGGGCCGTAGCATATTTAGGTGCATTACCACCGTCCAAGGCACCCGTACCAGGGTCACGCCCTGATCGTAGGAATTCGCCACCGCAGTAGCCGCAGACGTCAGCTATGCCAAATCTGTTAGTAGAATAAGGAAAAGCCCTTTCGTATCCTGAAAGAGCTGAACATGACCATGAGCGACGGCGCACATGAAGCGAGCTTTTGTGGCGCTCTGCCTCGTTCTTGTTCTTGAAATGGTTTCCGCAGAATGAACATATGTATTTCTTTTCAGCCTTATGAGCACTAGTTAACAGTAAGCATCAGATTGATATAGCAATCTATTATCTCACGCAGCCCGATCTGAAGTAGGTCTACAGAGTCTAAGATGGGATAACACTTACTCAAGTTCCTTGAGCGTCTTGAACCTCTTGGACTTCTTTGGGCAGCACTCGCACACGAAGGAGACTGACACTGTAGTTCTGTGGGGCCGCTGTACTTCGATTATCGTACGTGTGCTTACATCTAACACGGTCGTTGAGTGAATGGATCCCTTATTGAAGATGGAGGTTCGAGGGTTTAGGCTGAGAGACACTGGAGATGTGGAAGGGGAGTTGCAAGAGGTTGGTAAAATGCCGCCTGAGGATAGGACTACAGGTGAGCATCGATGCAGTGGATTGGGCATTGGGATGCTTGAAGGGTGTTTTGACGCGGCCGACATGTACGAATCGGATGGCGAGGTAATTACTGAAGGCATGGTGGCACTTCGAGGAAGGCTGGTAAAGCTACCTTGAGGAGATCCGTGGGAGCTCAACTCGCACCGACGAGCCATTTCCGAAGGCATAGCAATAAGGTGCTCATCATTAAGACTCGCTGCTCTTCTCTTTTGATCGCCAGACTCACAAGCATCGTCAATGTGAAGTCTCTTGAGCCATCGTCCCCCTTCCATCTCCATATCCTCCGCTTCAGTGAAGCCGTGACCCGAGTTTGTCGACGTGGCATCGTCACTGTTACTCCTCATTGATTGTATTCGGAGTGATCGATCGGCATTGTAGATGTTATTTGGTGACCTATTTCCATGGCAAAAGAGTGTACTTCGAGGCGTGATGGCAAAGTGAATAGGTGTCTCGGGCAACCTTGCGGGAGAACCTTGAATGTCGCGGGAGTGAATGGGACGTTGGACTGGCACACTGGGAGCTGGAGGGAATCGAACTTTAGCAGAGGGCCTTCGAGAGAGGAGCTCGTTTTCCGAGGCGCTGAGTGATCGGACTGATGACTTTCCCAAAGGTCGAGCTTGGTCAAGCTTCTTCTTGAGGCTATCCCCATGAATGTCGGCGGGGGATTGGAACTGGAAGTGGTTGTGGAGGCTGCCAAAGCCATAACCCTCATCTCGATCGCCGAAGATGCTGAGATTGCTTTTTCGCTGGTACCTCGGGCGATCTTCGTAAGATGAGTTCATGCTTCTGTAACCACTTACAAAAGAACCATGAGCATATCCCTTTTTCTCCCTTGTGTTTTCTGCCAGAGCATCAAGCTGATCGAAGCCGGGATATATTGTAGGAGGCATCAGTGGTGAACTGTCGTGTCGCGGCAATAGTTGTATGATCGCGACGGCGTAGACCTCGACGACGGGGGGTTGGGGCTAAATGTTGGAGTAGGAATGTGTTGAACAAGTGTTGAAGTGTCACGTGCGAGCAGGGATACTTTAAGATTATGTGTATCCTGCAAGGGGCGGAATTTGACACAACACAAGATGAACACACCGATCTGGATCAATGGACCAAATATACATAATGTCTGACAATTAAGAGTCTCATTTGCATCTCAGCGACCCGTGGACATAAACATACGATCTTCGGTTCATTCTTTCACGATGTCGACAAAACACGCTGAAAGGGCCATTACCGGCTTATGTTGTAAAAGACATCAGCCGTTTAGACCGAAATCGCTATAACAACATAAAGAAGAAGGCATCCCCAATTGGTTTACCTTATCCTCACAATAATCTGTACTATCACACCTTCTTCCCATTTCTTTTATTTAGCCTTCTTTCTTCTCCCCATTTTTCCCTTTCCCTCTGCTTTCGTATTTCCTTATATTCGCTCTTTATAAGTACTCTTATTTATCTCTAGGGTTACTCTTTTTAGAGGCACAATAGGAAAGTACTATAAGGGTCAGCTTATAACACAGGAGCATACGCTTAGATAGTTTAATACACCCTAAGCCATCCTGACCCTAATTCGATGCCCTAGGGCTCTATGCTTAGTCCATCCGACATCGAGCTGTTAATAGGGTATCACCTGCAAATCGTCGGAGGATATGCACAATCTCGACGTGCTCCCGCTCTGGCGTGAGCTGATATTATGCGGCGGCGTACTTGAGTACTGTCGGCATATTGCAAAATGTCCAAAAGGTTGTAAATATCGGGCGCAATGCGGTCGGCTACTTTTCAGGGGGGAATCTCTCAACGACACTAAACACACCCCCTAACTCATCCATATGATCGACTACTTGATTTATTATTAAGTAGTGTTTTTTAGCATAAAACGGGCGCGGAGGGTCTGTAACCACTATCAGTGATCATTACCCATAATCAAGTGACATGTATCATAGGTCTTCCTATCCCTGGAATTGACTTGTCATTTCGGTGTCTTCTGCATCTACCGTAATGAGTTTCCAGGCTCCTGATCTACTGTACTGTTCCATACTAGTGCAAATCGCATAGTACCGAGATTGTGCCGGTTGTTGCATCCAGGCGGTGCGCGCCCGCGGTTGCCGATATTCTCCACTTCTATTCTGTGCTCGCTCTTGTATATTTACGACATGAGCCGAAGCCCCGGATCAACATGGAAACCGTGGACGAATGAGGTTTTCGGTAGCGTGAAACACAATGGGATTTCATAACGGCACGGATCCGGACTTTCAGAATTGTCCGCTATCGGCTCGCACCAACACTGTTTGCCGACCATATGAGTTACGTATTTCTACTGGTCGCTTACAGCGGACAATCCGGCCTTTCCTAAGTTCCGTTCTACGTTTCAGCCTCTCCTACAACAACCCTTGTAAATAGAGAATAACCCAACATGTACAGAGTACGGCAATTGTACATCTAGACACTGTGTACACGCACGTTCGTGACCGGTAGCATACGTATCTATGTACTTCTCTGATTCACGCGAGGTGACAGTAGTCTTAACTCGGACCACCGATCTGTCTCCACTTCTCCGAGTTTGCGCCCTGGCCTCTAGGCAGCAGTGGTACTGCTGGATACCTCACTCGTTCAGCCAGAAATTGCTTACGGGGCCCATAACATCTGCTTACAATGTAGAATTAGGTACCCAAAGGCCCACACCCTAGACTTTACAAAGAGCATGTTATTTGGAGCGGAATACTGCAGAAAGGTACCGCCGCGTCACCGGATGAGGCTGCGTTCCTTACCGAAAACAGCGGTCGACCTCGCCCAACATGGGAAGATACGGCTAATACCTCTGTCCGAATGATTTAGGCTCTAGACATTGCTTGGACTAACGTTATGGGCAGTGGAGCGAATAAAACTCACAATTCCAATGGCTCTAGGCATATCCCCATCGATTCGTGGGCACCTAGTCGTCACCCCATGAATAACTACAAGCTGTGTATCAGTGCCGTTGTTCCCCATCCTATTGCTTTTGTGTCAACAAGGTCCAAAGATGGCACAGTTACAAACTTGGCGCCTTTGAGCTTTTTCAACATGATGCATGCAGATCTAGCTCTCTTTGCGTTGGGTCTCACGACGCTGCTCGACACGCCTAACGACACCCTGCAGAATCTAGCAGAAACCAGCGAAGGCATTATCGAAGCAGTCAACGCGGCAGGCATCAACAACCCCTACGGTGCTTCCGAGTGAGATACTAGCGGGCTGAAGGCTCTCTACGATTGCAAGTCGGTTTCTTGCGCGAGAGTAGAAGAAGCCATATTTAGCAGGAGAGCAAAGTCGAAAGCATTCGCTAGTTTGACATCAATATTTTCCCCGGAAAGAAGTCAGGTGCGCTAGTAGTAGTGGAAACCACCTATTTCTGGGCGCGCGAGGATGCCATCAACGAGGACAAGCATGTCATCCACATCGAGATATGTAATCTTTGTCTGTTTTTGATGCGTAAAGATTACTGACCGGAACGTATAGGTCTTGAAGCGAGAAGGTGAAGAAACAGCTTGAAGTCGATGGAGCCAACGGTCTGTAGAAATTCGATCGTCCTACTTCGATGATATAGATGTCCTAGTCATCTCGTAATAAGCTGATTTCACTTTGCCCGGCTAAGTTGTGTCACGAGCCCTACGATTATGTCACTTAAGTTAATCAATTGATCGTGTTGATGTCACTATAGTCTGTGTTCTTAAACGCATTTTGCTTCTTGGTTGTCATTGTCTCAGCAGTCTCACTAGATTTCTTTTGACGGTCTAGGACTTTGGCGTATGTATGTATATATGTATGTTCACGGTGAGATGACAATCACTTAGCCCCCACCTCTAAGGAAGTGCCACAATAACCCGTAATCTCGTCGAAACCGTGGCTGGTGGCCGCTGTAGCTCTGAATTTGTCTGAAGCCACTCTGTAGAGAAATAATAAATTTAAAGGTAGTCATGATGCATACTTAATCTGAAGCTGTTGGGCCCTGAACTGGTGATGCCGTGATGATGTTATGTTGTGTGGGCTGGTCACGGTTTCGACGAAGGCAAGGGTTTGGCACCCCTTCTCCCCTGGAGAGGGAGTCGGCAGTACTAGCTTGCTTCCTCAGAGCGTCGTGTACCCCAACCCGAGTGATGCATGTTAACCACTCCGGGCAAGCTACTTACCGGATGCATAATGGCCATTTTCGGCAGCCGCGCGCTGGATTACGCACGGCTAGTCAATCAGCCCCATTCATCCCTGCAGGGGCCGTTTACCGATGAGTATGTGGTCCCCCCTTCTCATGATAAAAGCTCGCCACAAGTCCCAGCCCCTCGACCCGGAGCGGCCATTATTCTTCTAAATCTCTTACGTCGTTATACATGAATTTGCTCTCGCGCCATGAGTGTACACAAGAATCTGACCACTGATCAGTGGCTTGCCGCTGCCAGCCAGCGACGTTCGGTATACGGCCTTAAGGACACTTCTCCCGTCCCTGACAGACGTATTGAAGAGATCGTCAAAAAGGTTCTCGACTTCAGTCCTTCCTCATATAATACGCAGCCTGGTCGTATTACCCTAGTTCTAGGCGACAAGCACAAGGAACTCTGGCAGGTGATCATTGACGCTGCTAGACCTGTGCTCGAATCTGCTGGTCCTGGTGTTTGGGACGCTCTAGGCCCTCGCTTTGAATCGCACAAAAGCGCTTATGGTTCGGTATGATAATCCTTTTGTTACTGTATAGGCTTAAGGGCTAAGCAGATATAGGTTCTGTTCTGGGATAGTAAGAAGGCCATTCAGGAAGCTCAGGATGCTCATCGATCCGCTGCTCCAATGTTACCCCAGTTCGCAGAACATGCCAGTGGCATGGCCCAGATCCTGATCTGGACAGCCTTAGAGATAGAGGGCTTTGGCGCTAACCTGCAGCACATGGGCGCGGTCCCTCCTGTGGAAACAGCTCTACAGAAGTTCCTCGGCGTGCCTGAGGACTACTCTCTCAAGGCTAATTTGAACTTTGGCGAAGAGGCGCAACCGCATCCTAAGAAGCCGGAGAAGCTACCATTCAGTGAGACATTGAAGGTTATTAAGCAGACTTAGATACTGGCTTAGTATTCATAGCAGCAGATGATTACAATCGAAGCTTTGTGTTCGAATACCCACGCCCTCAGATTCATTTTTCTTACTGCGTGTATGTGTTACTGAGACAACAGTATTGTTTGGCATAGGAGCCGTGAGCATAAAATATGTTGAATGCTATGCACAAGATTTGGAGGCTACTAAGGAAATGCCTAGATGACTTGAATTCGAATTTAGCCGAAGTTGAGCTGCACATGATTGCTGATGTAGTCTCTTGCTATATTTCCTCTGGTTTTTTCTGCTTGGTAAACTCCCCGCCGAGCTCATCGAGGGATCTTGATATGAGCAGCAACCTTTCAAGTCATACATACAGATCTCAACAAACTTTATGCTGCTGCCTCTACAGAAATAGAGTCAAACGCGTTATTTCACGTACGTTGTGAGAGTCGAGACATCTATCAACGGTTTAGCCGGTTAATACAGCGTGATGAAAATTTCAATCACTCGAGACTTTTTCTTCATTGAGCCAAAACACCTGGCATACATAATGTTTTAATCCGATGACGACGCTCGTGAGCCAGGGTAATGGATCTGGGCATATGAAACCTGCATGCTATTTCTCGAATCTACTTGACTGCAAGAGATATGGGCGGTTTTTGGTGCTATCCTCAAAATGCTTTCCCGTTTAGCCGCTTCGGGCTTTCGACGTCACTGTCATTTCCATCACCGCCAGCTATCGCCTCATGTGTTTCATCGCCTACATCTCGCTTATGGGGTAAGGAAACTATGCCCAGCTTGCGCGTGGTGCGAGGAGTTATAGAACGCCGAGACACCACATAGCGATAACCCATTCTTGATCGAATGTCAGAGAAGTTCAGACTAAGTCTTGACTCTTTGCATCTGTTGTATCCTCTAATGAATCAAATACGGCACAGCAAGAATCCCGGGCTCCAGTTCATCCGGATTGATGAACATGGGTCAGCCGCAGTTGCACATGTCTATTCGACCGGGCTTTAACCCAACCATTTATTTAGCTCTTAAGTACCTAAGCGGTGCACTCTCAGAGCGAGTTAGGTCCCTGTAGTTGCAGGGGATGCCTTGTCGATGAAGCCGTTGGATAGTCATATAGACCTACTATGTATCCTGCTTCTCTGAGGAATCTTCAAAGCGACATGGAGTCTTAAGGCAGCTTAAAGGAGAACCTCGTTTCAGACGCTTGCTTGGCGAAACATTTTGGACGTTGAAGGTAGTGGGCATTTTCTTAGGCGATGCTTCAAGAAACGGAAACACCAGTCGAGCGGTTTTGAAAGAACGTTGCCTCTGAACCCATATGTGCCTAGGACCACAGCAGGTTCACTTAAAGTTACCAAATAAGAGGAACTTACCCGATCGTACTCGCACACACGAAAGGTAAAATACCTAGGCTTCATTACTTGTTACGGTGAAAGGAAAACTAAGGGCGCGACAATACCCGTTTCTTAGGCCCCGGCAAGCTCCTTAGGTAGCCGAAAAAGGCCAGGGTATCAAGGCAACAGAATAATACAGACTCAAAGGTATGGGCATAGGTGACGGTATCCCTTCCCTGCTGACGCCACTGCAACCTTCGTCTGGGCTTAGCTAGACCTTCGTCTTCTATGTTCTCTGGGGATGGTGGAAAGAATGCGCCGAGCAGCTCTTCCGCCTGTTCGGCCTTGTCCTGCGTTGTCCTGTCTGCTCTTTAGTGGGGAAACTTTACCGCTGACCATATGGCCTACTCTTCTATTCGTAATTGTCGTGTACCCCTAATTGTCGCGTGCCCCTGTCTACTTTCCACGTGTATGCATGCCTATCTCCGGTCTATTCCCATATGTCCCATGCCTGGCAACTTATCTTTCCCGTTTCGATCCAGGATCTGCGTGCGTGTTACTCACGTATATGAACACATACTTTACTTTTCTTATATTATCGACCCTCTCTGCCGTAATTTTAATCCGAGATTTGTTTCTAATGTTCCTTACAAATTAATGCTATTAAATAGCTAGCATAATATAACTACCTTTTACTATAGAACTTTAACATATCTTTTACTATAACGTGTTTGATAAGCATGCGCCGCAGACAAGTATGCGCCGCACTTTTCCCTCTTACATTATACCGGTACATTTTACCTGATCAATTAGATTTCAACCATTTATCATACTATAACCTTTAATTGAAGCTAAAACCCTTCTTGCTCTTTAGGCCCTTTAGAATAACCTAAAACTAAGTATTAATAGGCTGCAAAGATATATAAGATTAATAAGTGCTACCTATATTGCCGCCAGTAAGGCATTTAATTATAATGCAATTCTATCCTAAATTTATAGAAACTATTTAATCTAAAAGAGTAAATAATAATTTAATTTATTCTTAATTTAGATTTATAAGGATTTCCCTTATAATTGCATTTTATAAAAGAAATAGCTAATTCTCTACTTACTAACTGTAATATATTACCTATTAGTAAGTATTAGGCTTATAACTTTATAAAGTAATAACTAGAGCTAAAGATATATTTATGT
>PVQA01000649.1:0-12359 GCA_002980515.1 Fusarium burgessii | reverse complement strand
AAGACGACATCCCCTAGGTGGGTGCCCTATAAAATTCTCGAGAAGTGGAAGGAATGCATCTACAATGCCATTTTTAACACATATGCCGCTGAAAGCTCGGCCAGAAAGAGAGGTCGCACAGGGAAGGAAGAGGACATCAACGATATAAATACACACCAAAAACACATACAAAGAGATATCAACCACATCTGGAGAGGCATTAAATCGGATTGCCTAGCTTGCAAGGGGTTTAAGCAGGGGCAGCCCCGGCCATTGAAGAAAAGGAAGCTCAGCAAAGGCACCCCCCTACAGTCAATAATAGGGAATCTACAGAAAAGTCATCACGAAGGCAGGGTGCGGCAGACCCGGTACGGCTGCAAAGAATGCAATGTAGCGATTTGTAACAATAAGACCTGCTGGGACTTCTATCACACGCTAAATTAGGTGTGTTTAGAAGTACCTTTCGTTCTGATCATTTTGATTGGTTCTACACCCTTGTCGGTACCCCGCTGGAGGTCTATAGCACTCAAAGAGATAATTACACCATGAATCTCGTGCACTTATCTCCTTGACTGCGCGGGGGCTACCATCGCGTACCGGACCCACCTTTTCTCACGTAATGACGAGGGTACAAGCGGGGTACGGAAAGGTCTCTGAGAAAGGAATTACTGCCAAAACACTATAGAAATCATTTTGAAGAGACCTATGACTTCTCAATCAATTCCCGGCGAGGCGCTTAACGCTTCTGATCCAAGTAGCTATATCACAGAGAAAAACAGCCGCCGTGAGCAGCCTAACGATGTTACGTGCCGACCGGTCTTCAACCCGGCCACAAGGTGCGGCGCCTACTTCCTCCCTATGGAGATGCCCTCTCGCGACCCTGTTATCAAGTCTCTGCCCCATACGCCTCTTGAGCTTTTCCAGATTTTCCTACCCTATTCCTTAGTTAAAATATGGGTTCAATACACCAATCGCTGGGTTGAAAGCTTGCTCCAAGACCGTCATTTAAAGCCGGCAGCCCGGCTTAAAAGCTGGGTTGAGACCTCCGTTGCAGAGGTATATATATGGCTTGCCATCCTGGTTTACATAGGAATTCATAAAGAAGCTACGATCCATAGCCATTGGGAGACTTCTCACCCGGAGCATTATGCTCCTGACCACCCAATTCGCCGGCTCATGACCTACGACAGGTTTCAGCTTCTGCAGCAGCATATACGAGTCTTTAACCCGTTTAACATCTCTGATACACACCTTCCGAGGGTATTCCAAGCCGTGGATAACTGGTCTGAGCACATACAACGCGTATCTCTTGATTTATGGACCCCAGGCACGAATCTCGCTGTAGATGAGTGTATGACCCGCTTCACAGGAAGGTCCTACGAGACAACAAAGGTCCCAAATAAACCCACGCCTCTCGGCTTCAAGTCTTGGGTTGCGGCACAAAAAGGCTTCTTCCTGCAGTGGATTTGGCACCAGCCAAAGAAGAGATATGGGCCAGTTGCCCTGGTAAAGAAGAAGGACCCCATTCAGCTTTCTCGTCAGCTACGCAGTCAGAGAAGAAGGGGACTCTATACGTCTCTGAATCCGACACAAAGTGTGGTCGTTGCCCTAGTTAATAAGCTGCCCAAAGCCAGATATCACGTCTTTATCGATAACCTATTTTCCTCTGCAAATCTCTTCACACATCTACGAAGGCTAGGCCACGGGGCTACAGGCACAGCCCGCCGCAACTGTGGTATTTACAAGCCCTTTGTGCAGCTCAAAGTCGATGACACTGCTGGCCGGAACCTTCTTCGCTTTGGGGAGGTACGAAAGGCCCCAACAGTCGATCACAAGGCAAGGAAGAAAGACATATTTACATGTAATTCCCCTACTAATTTGTCACTAACTTGTCTTTTGGCGTGGCAGGTAAATCAAATCGCGTGGAAGGATAACTCCCTCGTGCTCTTCCTGACTTCTGTGTTTAAGGGAGACGAGCTCGTTAAGCGCAAGAGGAAACGGCCCAACACAATGGAAGCTCGTGCACGCCCCATACAGCGTTTTTTTGGTGACGAAGCCGTGAAGGACTTTAATATCCCTTTGGTGGCTGCTATCTATAACGATGAAATGAATCATGTCGACCGAGGAGACCAATTGAGGGCATCATTAGGTTATAATCACCGCATTCGTCGGGGCCCTTGGCAGGCTCTAGCTTGGACTTTCCTCCTTGAAATAGCTCTTGTTAATAGCTATCTTCTTCAGCTTCACGGCAACCCAAGTTGGAAGAGATACAAGTCACAAACGGCGTGGAGAAGCTGTATTGTTGATGCCCTCATCGCCGCTTTCAGCCCCGATTACAAAGGAAGGAAGCTATATAGATCAGGTCACGATAACCTCAGTCATCCGGACCATCAGCTTATCTACAGAGGGCGCACCAAGAATAGCCGCTGCCACGCCCTGCCTAGGCCATCGCTGTGGTGTTGCGAGATCACAAGCACAAGAGCGTGCCTTGGCCGAGATTAATGGGAATAGGGGCAGGAAGGAGGCGCCAAAATCGAGGTACGGTTGCGGGCTGTGTGACGTTGCTTTATGTAACTCGGTGTATTGCTTTGACTTATATCACCATAGAAAATAGGTGGGAAAAGAAGTACCTTTCATTTGCGGCATTTTGATTGGATTAAGCCCCTGTCCGGTACGCGATGGTAGCCCCCGCGCAGTCAAGGAGATCTGGCAGTATTAAATCGCACATCCTTCCCTTGTTTTGACAGCCTGTCCCTTTTTCATCAATCTTATTCTCTTTCAACCGAACCCCGCCAAATTGCAAGACATTCCACCTCACCCGTCCCAATTTTGACGTTGATCCGTCTCTCTTTAAGAGGGCATCTCCACGCGCCCAAGACCTCACTGCCTCTTCCGACATGGGGTTCAACTTCAAAAACCTCGTCAGCTTCATCGCGCCAACCGCGGAGAAGGAGGACGATGGTCGCGACAAGTGGCCTTCACGCACGGCATTTGTTCTCGCAGCTATGGTACATCAGCCACGACCTTTGTCCTCTGTGCACTAATAACAGAGGAGACCTAACATGCATGGCTAACATCAATTCAAAGGGTGGTGCTGTTGGACTTGGCAATCTTCTCCGTTACCCCTCTGTCGTGTTCGCCAACAACGGTCTTGCCTGGTTCATTCCATACTTTATCGCGCTCTTCTTCCTTGGTATACCCGTCCTCATCCTCGAAATATGCATCGGTCAGGCCTATCGTGGTAGCGTCGTTGTCGCTTTCAATGGAATCAATAAGTACACCAAGGGAGTTGGTCTCGCTGTCATCATGAATGGCTTTATCGTTTCCACGTACTACGTCCCCATCCTGGCCTGGATCATGCATTACTTCAGATGTTCTTTCCAGAGTCCACTGCCTTGGAGTGGCCGAGGCCAGGAGTTTTACATGCAAGATGTCATCGCCAACGACGACCCAATTCCGCTGGAAGGGTCTGGCTACGTTGACTATCCCGGCAGGGGCTTTGTTGGTGAGACTGTCGGCTGGTGCGCCTTCATGTGGTTCCTGGTCTGGCTCTGCATGTTCAAAGGTGTTGGAACGACGGGCAGAGTCGTCTACTTCACAATGGGTCTTCCAATCATCATGATTATCATCATCCTCGGCCGCTCAGTCTCCCTTCCTAATGCCCGAACAGGTATCAAGTACTATTTTGCTGAATGGAACGGGTGGAGGCTCGGCAACGGAGATATCTGGCAGGCGGCCTGTGGGCAAATCTTCTTCTCCATCGGCGTCGGCTTTGGATACTTCACATCTTATGCCTCTTACAATAGCAAGCATGCCAACGCCGTACAGGATTCGTTCATCATCGCGTGCTGCAATTCTTTGTACGAGATCGTCGGTGGCTTCGCCGTATTTGGCGTCATTGGTTTCCTCGGCTATTCTCCCGATGACAGCGACATCTCGCTTAGCACTTTCACGGTTGGCTTCTTGACGTATCCCCTGGCTCTCGCTGAGATGCCTGGTGCTAACGTCTGGTCTGTCCTATTCTTTTTGACCTTAGCCATTCTCGGTTTGAGCTCTGCTTTTGCTCTGAGCGAGTCTCTCGTCACTCTGATCTGCGATAGTGACTGGGGTCGCAAGAAATCTCGCGTTCTGCTCTGCACGACCATCATCATCATCTCCTTCCTTCTCTCCCTGATTTACTGCACCAAGTTTGGGTTCTATCTCTTGGATGCCGTCGATACATGGATCAACAACCTCAGTCTCATTTTCGTTGTCTGGGCCGAGTGCGTCTGCGCTACCACTCTTTATCGCCACACAGACGTCGTGGGTCAAGTTGGGTGGATTGGTTATCTGACTTATGCACTCGGATACATCCTTTCCATGGTTCTCGGTGTAGCGATCGGCCATGCAGTCAGCCCTGCGGCTGGTGCTAGTGTTGGATTCGGTATCTTCATTGTGACTAATGTTGCTGCTCTGCTCCTCTCCAAGATACCCGATTCCAGGCCTCCCGGATTCTGGGGCAAGAATGCTTGGCTTGCAAAGCTCTGGTGGCTTTCATTTTATTCGGTATGTCTTCTTCCACTATATACACTTGTAGCATGTTGACTCATCCTTCTATAGTTCAATCAACTCCGCGAAGATCTCAACATCGTTGTCGCAGGCGGGAACAGATGGAACATTCCCGTGTTCTGGGGCTTTATCCTCCGCTACGTATCTGCGCCTATTCTCTCCATTGTTGTGTCGTTTGCCTACCCCGCATTCTACCTAAAGCGACAAGATCCCCTGCACATCTTTGCCTTTGCCAGTGCTCACGGCGTTATGCTACTTATTGCCGTTGGCTTCATTTTGCCTCGATGGCTTGATGTGTTTGTTCCTGCGGAGAAACTTCACCTGAGCAATACTTTTTACGCCCCCCAAGTCACTATGGCACCCCTGGAAGTTCATCGAAGCGAACACATCGAGACGGGTGCAAGCTATGCAACTGGCACAATGGATCCTAGCTATGAAGGGGATCTGGGCACAACTTCGCATTACTCTCCTACAAAGAAAGAAGGCTCCAATGGACAAGGATATTGATGGGTTTTCCTTCCAAGTAGGGGATAAGGCCCAAGATTGTAAGATAAATATAATTACTATAATTTGATCTTTCGTAGATATCATTTCTTGGAAGATTGCTTCAGACTTTCATCTTCAGCGCTCCAACGACCGGCAGCTGGCTTTTCCTGGTAAGCGCGGGACTTTGCGTAGATAAGGTCTTATGAACCAGGGATCTCTCGAAGCACGTGGTCAGGGACCGTTTCGTAGATATCAGGGAGGAAAATTTCATTATAGAAATCCTGAATCGTGCGAGGGAGAGACTATTCGCGGAAGCCTGTGTTTGTGAACGGGCTCCGTTGGGAAAGAATACTAACACAGAGAAGCGGACGCCCGCCGTGGTAAACTTGCCGATAGAGGTGTGTCGTGTATGTGCCAGATCCAGACCGTGAGGTTGTATTACCAGGCTGGTGGAGACATTGCTCTTACGAGATGGGAAGAAGGAGAGTCAAAATTGATGGGGGGTCGGATGGCTGACAGGCTCCTAGCCCCGATTTATATGCTGTCGACATCCCACTGACACGTAATGGTCACGGAGTCTTGGAGTAGAGAACCTTGTGTCTTGCGGAACGATAGCGGTTTGGTGGGTTGGCCGGAGAGGAAGCTCTGCCAGTGTGGGGAAGAAGCGCGAGGATCGCATGCTTTATCGCCTTTCACGAAGATGGTCGGTAAGGAAGGGAGGGAATGGCTGATATGTTCAGCATGTTCCTGGAGAGTGGTGGCATTTTCCGGCTCAGCAAGCTCGCGTGAATTCGGACGTGGTTGAGATATGGTATGGGTGATGCTCACTCTTGATAGAAAGAAAAAAATAGGTAAATATATCGTTGGCTTACAATAGCATTGAAGAAGGTTCGAAGTACGCGGTCATACGCGTGGCTCTGCATGCGTAGGAAATCAGGGCCACCGGCTGTATCTTGTTCATGGATCGCTTGAAGGAAACTGTTGACAATTGGATCATCAGGGTCAACTGAATGCAGAGCCGATGGGGTGGACCGGTCCGACGAGTTCAATGTCGATGAGAGAGTTTCTCGGTTGGGACGATCGACTGTCCTGCCGAGTAACGCCGGGCGATGATGGTTCTGAGGTCGTCGATCGTGACACAGCATCATTATTAACGCGAGGCTCTCAGATCTATCATCACCGTCGTCATCATCTTTTACATGCACAGGAGGGTGATTTGGAGATGAAGGAAAGGAACTGTTTCAAGTTCAGGCTCGACGTCAGTTTCGTCATCTGGTATATGATTCGGCCCCGACTGGATCTCATCAGGAAGACAAGATGAGGCTGGGTCATCACGCAAGGTCCGGGCAGAGAATTCGACGGTAGACAGCAGTGTGTCAGTGACCGTGGCCTCCTGAACGATTTGCTGTGCCCTATAAGGTGCTGTTGGTCGCGGTGTCGTTGGACACGAAGATGCTTTCGCTCACGCGGTGACACAGTGAGGTCTATCTGGCGACGACCAGGTCCCATAGCCGGCTGCTTATCTTGTGGGGGTGATTCGAACCTTAAGCTTCGACTGCCGAGATGCCTTCTCCCTCATCTTCTCCGGCTGCTTCCCAATGATCTAAGATTGCAGAACATGCTGCCGCAACATGACCAGGGTTGAGGCATGTTTGCTCTTCAATTAGCCGTGCTGATGATTGAGGTCGCTGGGTTGTATCCGGTGCCAGGGTCGCCGTTTCATCCGCTAAGACTATCGGTTCGTGGGTCGTAAAGGTCGGTCGATTAGCGAGATGTGGGCTTTGGCTCTTTCGAAGAGTGGAAGAGAGTGATTGTTCGTCGATCGGGCCTAGGGTAATGTGATTGCTCTGGCAAGCCTTTATCGGTGTTGTCTTAATCGGTCCCCCTCACGACCAGCGTTGTCTGCTTTTCCTTATGCCGAGAGCGCAGGACGGCCCCTTATAGCACGTAAAGAACTAGTTTCTATAGGAGTAAACGACGGGGTACAGTATATCGGCTGTGGTCTTTGTCCCAGAATAAACAGCTGCCGAGAAGAGAGCCCTGCTGGTCTATTTGCTCGCTTGTTTATTTGTTTTGACTACGCATGTCTACGTTCACAGATATAGAGTTTCATGCCTGCTGCTCTTGCTTTTGCTGGTCTGCTGTCGACAACGTAGAGAGAGCATTGTGGCAAGTGCCGGGTCAAATGATTGGTCTTTCTCGCAAGGGTATATTAATAATACCTACTACACCTTCTATTGTAATCTTATTATAGTCTTGGTAAGACCCATATTACTGGCTTTCAATTGCTCGCTGTCGATCAAATGAGCTCTGATTAACCTGTTCGCGTTTATCGTGTTGCTTAAAAAGAGACGACTTGATTATAGTTGCGGAAAGTTAACTGGCAATACTTTCTTTCTTAATTCTATTATGTTTATTGACTACTGTCTTTATCATAGAATGTGCCAACAATTACCTAGTTTCGTATCGCCTCCGATGCCGAAGCAAGAACCGAGTCGACGTGCCCCTATCACAGGCTGTGGGCTAGATCGGAAAGACCAACAGTTAAGATGGAGAGTAGCGGAAGCCAATTCTGCGAAACTTGTACCTATGAATTGACAACCTACAAGCGGTCCCAGTTGTTCTCCACCAATGAATTCGATTAGAATCGTCGAACAGCCCATGCACCTCGTTGGTGGGCAGCAATGGAACCTAACCTGGCAGAACAGACGACTACAACCTTTTGGATTCTTGAAGCCTCGCATCATACACACGAATGGATCCATAAGCTACAGATACTGTTGAGGTAGGAACCGCTGGAGCTTCAGTGATCATTACGATTGTTTGCCTCACTCAGCCTTGAGGTTCTGAAAGGCTCTATTACATTGCGCATCGAGTGGCACGGCCCTCGAAGGGAGCTTGGTTTGTCCCTGGTCGTTTACGCCATCCCACCCTGCGGCCCTCAGGCTATCTAATGCATTTTCCTTCGCATCCTTGCCTTCTGTGTCGACCCTCGTCGCCCGACCGCTGAGTGTCTCATCTAGGACTTGTGCCATTTCCTTACTACTGTGCAGCACATAAGGCAATTCACTGCTCACTCCCACCTTGTCAACGTCTTGAACTCAACCCTGGCGCCGTCAAAACCACCGCACTCGCCCACTCGGTGACTTCCCTTACTTCGCTGACCTAGATTCTGGAATGGATTATTGAATTTTATGATAAAGACGTTAAATACCTACCAAATCCCGCTTTGGTACCACCCTCGTTAATATTAACTGTGTTCTCAGGCTTGATCTAGCTATACTCGCGCTCCTGGATATCGAAGTGCTAATTAATAGCCATTGGGGTAAAAGAATTGAATCTTGAGGCCTCCTGGCGTTTCCCTATCTTCGTGTTGATAACTGGATGACGTTTTATGAACCTGGCTATCTAGTGCGTACTGATAGCCCTTTCCTGGGCCTTGCTGTCTTAAGAGCGCAGTGACGGTGGTGCGAACTTGGCTGTGAGAAGGAGCATAGCTCAAGGCATCTTGCCGAAGTATCCAGGTAACTAATCTGGATTTCTGAGACTTGGATAATAACTGGGCAGGATGGGTGACCTCAGACTTTGATGGTATACCACTTAATCAGCCCGAAAGAGTCGGCTGAGGGATGTCATGCTTCTGGGCGGCTTGGTTATGGGAGAGGCCGTTATCTGTGATATCTAATATTTTTTTAATAATGCCATCCTCTATATAAGACGCTCGAGGCATTTTCAAGGCGATTATGGAAGGCTGGTGTAGATGAAAATCCTATAAGTTTTGGGGAGGACTGTTCGTGGAGGAGGCATTGACAGAAATTTTATATTAGTGCTTTGCGACCAAACCGCTTATATACTATAAAGAAAAATAGCATAATGCGAAACAGCATGAAACTCTCAATAAGTAACAGCTTATTTTATGTAAATAAGTTCAATTTTGGCCAAGCATCATACAAGTGAAATTAAGCATTTTGTATGGGGAAACTTTTTTTTTGCTTATCGGTAGAGGGGTCTTATCGGTGGAGGGGTATCGCATGGTAACCATTCTGGCTACTTTCCAAAAGGTAGACTTCAAAGAGCTTGGTTAGCACCATCATCATAATAAGAAGGCAAGCAAAAAAGAAAAAAGAAAAAAGAAAAAAGAAAAAAAAGGAGAGAGGCAGCAGTCGGGGAAACAGGGCGATTGGTGCACCCCGAGGGTGCGCCATTCTCCTCGTCGGTCTTGATGTTCCTATCGTACCAGGACCGGCTTCGTGCCAGCCTCAAGGTTTGGGAGGGGGAGAGGGTATTCTCGAAAATGTGGGAAGAGCTTCACGATTGCCAAATCGCGAAATCGTACACGCAAATCCACTACGTTGGTAGGCAAGGTGCCTTCCTCCATTACCTTCTGCATCTTCTCCTGTTCCCCCTGCTGCAGTGACTACCCCTTGGTAATGTTGGCGATCGTCTGGTCTTCTGAACGCGGCTGGTGCTTATCGGCTATCGTCGCTCTTCTTCTCCCTCTGCCTACCGGCGTCGGAGGACCTCTAGCTGCCGCCGAGACGGCGTGATCATCGTTAGCACCGGTAGAGGCGTTTACGCAGAAGTAGCAAATCGCCCATTTTGGCCCTGTAAAGAAGGTCTGCAGATAGACGCTGGTCCAGAGGTCCGCCGGGCCTTTGCTCCTTTTATATTGTGCTCGTCGTTGAAGTGAACTCGTAGGCACTTCCAGCTTGGCGTGAGGTGGCCGCAGCCCGAACAGGTGCAGGCAAAGCCCCGGTGAATAGTAATACCCTCGACTGCCCGGGCTGGGTTCGACATACTATGCAGGACGAGCTGCTCCTTTGCTGGTCCTTGCAGTCGCAGACCCTTATGGCGGCGGACGAGATCGTTGTGGGCCCGGTGGCCGATATCTGGGTGACGGTCTCTCAGGTGGCCTTCCAAGTTGCGGACGGCATAGCCATGGAAGGCGCAGATCAATTACTGGTGTTTATTGTATAGAAGCCACTCTCCTCCCAGTGTTGTGCCTTCTGCCTGACTAGCGGACTCTCCTATTATATCTTCCTGCCACTCTGGCCCATTGCCAGATAGTTATCGTTATATCCAGGGAAGAGTATGGCAATTAGTTTTAATTGATTGGATAATTTGTGGTGTTTTTATAGTGATTTACCATCCACAACCCCTCTTTCGGCAAGCAAAATAAAAAAGCCACCACCAAAAATCAACAACTTCACTTACACAGAACTTGACCGAATTGATAGAAATCCGTGAAATTTTTCGTTTCATAAATCATAAATAGGGTTTATCTATTGTACTCTGGTTTTTTTACCATCCGCCGCGACCGCCTGGGTGGTTGGTGGGGTATGTTTTCCTCTCTGACTTCGATGACAGAGCCAGCCTCCGATTCTGACTCTTGCTCGCTTGAAGAGACAAATTCCACCCCGACAGGCATATAACGAGTCGCCCCTTCTGGTATGGACTCTTTACCAGCTAGAGTCTCTCCAAGAGTCATGAAACGTTTGTTAGGATTCGGCACCGCCTTCCTCTTCTTCCCTCTTTTCAGCCGAGCCAATTCTTCCTCTAGGCTGGCAATCCTCTGCGTATGCGCCGCTACTGTCTGCTGGTGAGCTTCAAAGCCCTTGGCTATCACGTTGTACCGCCTCCGCGTCTTTGGTGTTTTGTTCAACCCAAGATCACGAATTTGACGGCTCGTCTGTGGCGTATCGTCCGAGCCAAGATACGGCCTGGGTTCAGGAGTCACTCTTGGACTGCCGTTTGGCCCATCTTGTTGGATTTCAGGGTGCCGTAACGCTTTCGCACGTGAAATTGGCCAGTTTCCAGTGACCCTCCAGCCTGACAGTATGTTCTTCTTGGTCATTCCAACTCGGCGAGCCTTGGCGTAGGCCCTGATGAAGTTGACCTTGTCCATTGGAGCGGAATCAGTCAACGAGGCGAACTTTTCCAACTCTCGTCGATATGCAGCCTTCAACGCATTGAATACTCCATTGTCTAGTGGCTGGAGTCCATGAGAGCAGTGTGCTGGTAGATAGCAGCAATAAACGTTGTTCAAAAAGCACGTGGCCATCCATTCATCCTTCCATCACTCAGCGCTGATCTTCAGGTGGAGAAAATAGAGAACATACTGTTGCATGGCTTCCATGACCATCTAAAATGATCAGTCTAGCGTCTGAGTCGTCAGCAGGCGTAGTCTGGGGCAGATAGACTCTTTCAAGCCATTCAATGCCTATGTGGTCATCAGTCCACCCGTTGGGCGAAGTTATATAATACCAGTCTGCTATCTGCTTAAACTCCTCAAGAAACCACTGTTTCTGGAGTTGTTTCCCCTTGAATATTATGCCAGGAGTCAAAGCGCGGCCGTCAGCAGTGATAGCTTCGATGAACGAAGTCCAATTTCGAGTTTGTGGTCCCTTGAGAAACGCCTTGCGCTTCGGGTCCGCACTTCCAACAACCAGGCTATCTAGACCTAAACCCAGAGGATTAGTCGGTCAAATTTCAAACATTGACAAGGGACAGAGGTGTATGCTTGCCGAAACCAGTCATAATACCCCCTTCATCAACGTTGACGGTGTTTTCAGGCTTGATCCAGCCATACTGGCCATCCCGGATATCAAAGTACCAATGAACCGCTCTAGGTGTGAAAGAGTCGAACCTTTTGGCTTCTTGACGTCTACCCATCTTGGTCTTTAGGTCTGCACGGCGATTGATAAACTTGGTCACCCAGTTGCGTCCTAAGTCGAGATGTTCGCCCTGCTGTCTCAGCAGGCCCATGACGCAAGCGCGGATTTGACTATGGGACGGAGCATAGCCCAAGGACTCCTGACGGAGAATCCAGAAAGCCAGCCTATCCTCTTGTCTCTTGGACAACCGTCGATGAGGGTGGATCTGCTCTTTCACGGCCCCGCGGCCGTGAAGTCTGTCGATTAGAGTCCTTCGGGGCACTCCCCGTCTATGAGCGGCTTGAGGGGGTGAAAAGCCATTGTCAGTAACATCCAATATGGCCTCTGCCATGTCGTCCTCTGTGTATTTCCATCGAAGTCTTGACCTAGGCATTTTCATGTCGTTGTCAAAGACAAAGACCAAAAAGCAAGGCAAAGAGCGGTGAGGAATTTGGTGATCAAACTAACGACATTTCCATAGCGCAGCACGCATAGATCGCGTACCCCGCACAGCCTTATAAGGTCAGAACCATCACATCCAATCATTTTTATGGTCAATAGAGGTAATTTCTTTTGAGTAGCTATGCATTTAGACTGATTTTCGTGTAAGTGAAGTTGATGAGTTTTGGTGGAGCTTTTTTTATTTTGCCTGGCGAAAGAGGGGTGGTGGCGAAAGAGGGGTTGTGGATGGTA
>PVQA01000644.1:0-17685 GCA_002980515.1 Fusarium burgessii | reverse complement strand
GTGCACGTAACGGTCGCCACTCACCTCCGATGCCTCCAGTCGATCTAATACGAAGTGCCTGTGTTTGGCAGCCATGTCTTTAGGTAGAGAGACTTGACTTGTGTCGGTTAGTTCAAGAATATGCGTTTCTGTGGATGAAAGACCCTCCGACGTCGTCGCCCCAAGAGCTTGGATGAAAACAAGAAACCACGGAGACCGAACCTCCGAGATCATCTGCGCCACCTACCTACTTGTGGGGAGGTCCTGCTTGTAGCCGGATTGACTCAATAAGGTACCTACAAATGGGGGTTGCGGTGGGGCTTCGGGCGGCGGACTAACACCATTCCAAAACCTCCCGCTCGCGAAATCGTGCATGGTGAGCATCGTTCCTCATCTTTTGTGACTTCGCGACGTACATCCACGATCAGAACCCATAGTCTCCATCATTGGTATCTTTTCACTACCCAGTCATGCAGTCAGACTCGCCAATTGACGAAGAGCGCGTCCATGACGAGCGCTCGCCGCTCTTTGTGCACAGCGAGGATGTTCAGCATCCTCCAGACCATGTCCCAGCTTCGATAGCACGGCGACTCTATTTATCGCATTTCTTGTCGACATGGAACTCGCGCGTTTTCGAGTTCGGCGCCGTTCTGTATATAGCCACCATATTCCCCGGCACGCTTATGCCTATGTCTGTGTACGCATTCGTGCGTGGACTGTCTGCTATTGCTTTTGCGCCGGCGGTTGGCCTGTACATTGATACTGGTAATCGTCTGCGGGTCGTTCGGGTGTCCATTGGTCGGTTCTATCTATCCTGCTTCCCATGCCGATACCCTTGCTGATTTTTGTCTACCTAGTCTTTCAGAGAGGAGTCGTCGCCGCCTCCTGTGCCATCTTCTACGTCCTCCTCAAGGGCTTTCCCGCCGGCTCTCCTGCGGGACTCGGGCTACTCGTCGTCGCCACATTGTTCGCCTGCGACGAGAAGCTTTGCTCTATAATGAATCTCGTGTCTGTCGAGAAGGACTGGGTAGGTTGTTCATTCCGCACCACTGAATGGATGAGCTTTGGGGCTGACTCTGCGTAGGTGGTAGTTGTTGCAGAGAAAGACCCAGAGGCCCTTCGAATCATCAATGCACAAATGCGACGCATCGACTTGCTCTGCAAACTACTCGGTCCCCTCTTCATCGCCTTGATAGATGGCTATTCCTCCGCGGCAGCTATCGTCGTCAATTTCGCCATGAATGCAGCCTCAGTAGTCGTCGAGTACTTCGCCATCGCTAGAGTTTACTGGGAGGTTCCGGAACTACGGAGGCCCAAACAGGAGCATCAGCCATCAATTCAGTTCGACTCGTCGCAGGACTCTGATGGCTTGGCCAAGAGAAGCTGGCAACGGCTCAAGATTGTTGTCACCAGGTCTGCCACCGACTTCACTTTTTACTTTAACCACCGCGCCTTTCTTCCGTCTTTTGCTGGCGCCATACTCTACCTCACCGTGCTTAGCTTTGCTGGCCAAATGGTTACATATCTTCTATCCGCTGGCTATAGCCCGATACAGATCGGTATTGCTCGAACGCTCAGCGTTGTCTTCGAGATCCTAGCAACATGGTTTGCGCCTTGGCTCATGGGCCGGATTGGCCCTTTAAGAGCTGGTCTCTGGCTCAGTACCTGCCAGGTTATCATGCTGGCCGCTGGCTTTGCTGTGTTTTGGATTTTTGAGGATAAGTCCCTCCTCTCGGCCACTGGCCTAGTTGTGGGAACCATATTGAGTCGTCTGGGCCTACGTGGGTTTGATCTCTGCATCCAACTCATCGTCCAAGAGGTAAGACTTCAACCGCCCCGCCCTCTGTTTAGTGATGCTCAAGGTCTACTCAGGATGTTGAGGCCGAGAGTCGTGGTGCGTTTTCCTCTGTTGAGGCTACTTGGCAAAATGCCTTCGAGCTTCTCTCATATGCCTCAACTATCCTTTTCTACCGTCCCGATGAGTTCAAGTGGCCCTCGCTTCTTTCTGTTGCGGCCGTCACTGCAGCGAGTGTAGCATACACGATATATGTCTACCTCCGTAGGGGTCATCTCTTGCACCTCGAGTCGTTGACAGGCTTATTGGAGAGCAACAAGGCAAGGCAGGGGGAACATTACAGGGGAATTTGTCGGATTACTTCTAATTCCGACATCTAGATTCTTCGACATGCTTCGAAGGGAAATATTGCATAAACATGACGCATTAATACCTTTGAGAGCGCCGAGGCCAGCTGGCATGGATTTTAGAGGGAAGTTTAGTCTTGTTAATCATTGTTCGAAGTACTCGAACTTCGGACTTTCGTGAGAGATATCAGGTCCTGGAGCTTTCAAGCACAAACCATATTGTCATTATCTTGTCTTAATAGAACCAACGTGTATGATTCATCCCCTCTACAAACGGCTTGCTCAATGCGCCGCAAGATCCATTGGAATCTTGCCTGACATAGGACCATTAAGCTGCTCAAGAGCGGGATTATATCCTTCATCGCCATTCTGTGCTATAAAGTTGTTTTTGGTCGGCCTCCTTACCATGCTACAGAGGATATTTCTTACCATCCTCGGAAATGGAGGCGGGATAGAACTCCCCATATCAAGGTTGGCCTCGCTTGAAGAGGTTCCAGACAGGTCAAGAACGGATTGTGAGGGGTTACACGGGACATCAGGTTAAACCTACTGTAACAAGGGCTCGCTGTAATGTGCCGAATTACACAGAATCTGACCCGTTGTTGTTTATACCTAAGTTTTACATCTTCCTGCTTTATCTGTAGCTTATACGGCATGCTGGTCGACTAATTAGGCCCACTACTCGCAGCCGAGCAATCGTGATTATCGTATAATTCACTCTATCGATATGTGCTGGTTTATACTCGATAAGTATTACACTATGACCGAGGATGTCCCCGTATATGCCGCCGCCCTCCTTCTCGATCCTTCTAAACGCAAGAGCTATATCAAAGAATGTTGGCCCGAGGAATGGCACGAGGGCGCGTTTGCCGCCGCCGGTAGTCTCTGGAAGGAAGAGTACAATCACGATATCGAGATACAGCTCTCAGGGCAATCCTTGGCTGTGCTTGCTTCATTAAAGCGAAAGAAGGATACGATACTCTCAAAGATACGCTTAGAGCTACGAAATAAGACGATGGCGAGAGCACGGGGCAAGGATGATTTCGATAGCATTATCTCCGAGGCTCCTACCGCACTTGCAGAGGGTACTACGCCTCTTCAATGGTGGTGTAGTGAGGACGTTCGTACAGCGTACCCACGGCTTAGCCGTATGGCTATCGATATCCTGTCTATACCAGCAGAATCAGCAGAGCCAGAGCGGACCTTTTCGGGGGCTAGGCGCACAGCTAGATGGGATAGGCTACGATTGCTGATTGAGAGCATTGAGAAGATTGAGTGTATCGGCAACTGGCTGCGAGAGGGGCATATTAGACCCTCAGCTGAGGGCGGGATAGGCCTCCCGTGTGGTTCAGAGGCTATAGAGGGTGACATATTATAGCGTACAGGTCAAACGGGAGCGATTGAGAAGTTTTCGGGCTCTATAGCTACATCAATGGATGCCTCTCACTTCACTGCAGTAGCTTGGCATCATGTGAGCCCTTATACGAATATGCACGAATATGTTATATGAATATGTGTTTCGCTAGATAAGTTGAATATAATATGAATATACGAAAATCAGTGTGAATATTCATATAGCCGTGTATGTTTTGCCCTGCGCCGCCGGCTAAGTATCTCATTCGCCTCTTCAAGATCTCTGATCCTGGCCTTTAGTAAGGCATTCTCATGCATAATTGCCGTTGTCCCCTTCGCAAGAGACTTTAAAGCTCCTAGAATTGGCCATTTTGGGTGGTGGCAATAGCCCAATCGGCCGGGAGATTGCTTTCTCGGTACCAATTGGCAAGGTGATTTTGGCCCGCAACGACGACAAATAGCTGGACCGCCTGTCCTTCTGCACTAATCGCCTGGATGACTGTAACCCATTCCCGATTTCCAGGCTGCACTGATTTAGGCTTTCCATACCTATCTGCGCGTGTAACAACTACACCGCTTGAGATCTTGCCCATCATAAAGCCAGTCTCATCAAAGTTCCAGATACCATCTGATCTGATACCATATTTCGCGATTGTGTTCTGTATGAGCCAGAACCTATTGCGAATAATAGTCGGATCTTCACATTTGGCCCTCTGGTAGTCATGTCTCCGCTGAATACGCGTCTCAAGCTCTGGTTTCCGCTTCTCGAAATTGATAGCCTAGCGCTTGCCAACTGGTGACGCGTCGCGATCAGCAAGCAGTCGATTCGCCATTTCTTCAACACCACAGAGCCGGGAAGGAAACCCTCGCGAATCTAGGTCGAGGGTATACTGAACTATGATCTATTCCTCTAGATCAGATAGTTTCCGCGATTTCAAGATAGTATCATGCATAGAGAGTACCCTTTGCGTCGGTGCCATAGCTTCATAGGATCAGAGTGGTTTCTGTCCAGGAATTATCTCTTGTCAGCTTTCGTGCTTCCTTGTTCATTAGGTGAATCAAAGGGCAGCTGCAAGGTGTCGCAGGGTAGGCATGATCTTCACGGCCTCAGGAAACGACTGCGTTAGTAATCTAGCTGTATGTTTTAAGTAACTCTGCGGAATGGAATACCCCGCACGAAAGAACAATCAATCAACACATTTGCTGCTGCTCAACACATTCACTTTAACCCTTTAAGCACGTTCAGTGCGACACAAGGCTATCAGCCATTAACCGGGAAAGTGGTCCAAGCTCTCCATCGACAGCCTTGAGCCTGACATGAATGATGGAACTTCAGCTAATTCTAACATCTTCACTTCACACAACGCGACGTGCCTTGACCAATGAATCACTGCCGATATCTCTTGCTTCTTTTGGAAGCACCTGCGGACTGTATTGCAACATGAACGACAGTTTTAGCTCAGAGCCACCAGCAAAATGTCGCCTTCAACGATACTCAAGACGATCCGTTCGTTGAAGGATTCTACTTTCGAAGCTTGCACGGCCATCAGCGCGAACTTGAAGGCATCAACAGCTGCACCCGCATCATCAGAAACAGATTTGAAAGCTAGAAAGAATGAACTTAAACCCTTGATCGTCGAATTGAGACTTCTTGGGGGTGCACTTTACAGCCTTGAGTCTTTCATCACTGAGTTGACAGATAATGACACTTCTGCCGATAGTACACTCGGCATCACACCAAGTGCCTCAGACTCCGTTTCCGAAAATGATCCGGAAAGAGAATGGCCGCTAATCGATGGATGCGAGATACTGGTCTCTGCTCTAAAGTCCTTTCATTCTTACGCCACATCAAATGGGATCAAAGCTGCCAGATCATCACTCCTGGACATTCGCTCCAAGCTTGCTTTTGTGCTCGGATCCTCAGACACTCTCGAGGATATTTCACTGCATTTTTCGATAATCAGGTCGGACTCAATTCCGCAGCTCATGTTTCAAAGGAAGGATGACCCCGAAGCTGTTGAAACACCGCAACAAATTCGATATGGTGACGAGTATGAGGAGCCAAGTCCCGAAGATGTCTCCGCTTGGTTGACTCTCCTGAATTCATCCAAACATGATCACGAACCAGCAGAGTACAACAGAGAAACCGCGTTGGTACAATCACGCCGAATTACAGAACCATCATATCGGATGGCAGCTACAAGGTGGCCAGAATATGCTGAGAAATACTGGTAAAAGCTCAGGCCTCAAGTTTGCTCCCTCTTTCGGATCCAAAAGTCATACAGCTTTGTACAATAGGTTCTGGAGTATGCCAGGGAGATGTACCCGCGTACACTGGGCTCCATGGCTCTTTCTCCAAGGCTTCTCCTTGAATTGACAGACGCACTCTGTGATGGATCCGTCTCATCGCTTCATATTGCTGCTGCTCTTGGCTTACCCAATCTTTGCAGAGACCTTCTTTCGATGGGAGCCGACGTCAACCAGTCCAGTCTTATCGGGATGCCCCTGTTGTGTGTCCTCATGGGCACCAAGGTCCTTGCAACCCGTACGGAGCCAGAATCGTGGACCACGCTACTTGTCGGCGGCGATTCAAATGTCAATCAGGCAGCAACAATTCTTTTAGTCGTCGAAAAGGGTGCAGATTGCACTTACCGGTATAACTGGAAAAACGCCACCGAAGAAGTATCACTGGCTGGATTGGCTTTTTGGACCGCCATGATCAGCAAGCATGAGACTGTCTTCACAGCAATTGTGAAAGAAGGGGCGTTCTGGATCGCCCTAAGGTAGTTTCAAGCACATCGTCTTGGACGTCATTGCAGGTACTTCAGGAAAAATTCCTATGCAGCTGCTGTTCCATCTAGTTCATCCAGCATATCATCGGCACGAAGGCGCATTACTTCAAGAGGGCATCCCGTCAGCGGGAACAGATTCCTCTCCAGCCAAAAATTCTCTTGCACAGACAGATCAAGTAGCTTTCCACACCCCAAGGTAGGAAGTCTATGTCCTCTCAGATCGCCAGTAGCTGCAACCTAGAACCGTGCATCCTTGGGGAAAGCTCTCGCAGGAGAAAAACTCAAGGCGGCCAGAACGCTGCTCTGTGGACGAGACAATCGCCTCGTTCCACGATCTCCAGGTAAGCTCTGTACCATTTCAACCCAGCGGTTTTGTCTAGTGGTCTCAGCCGGTGAGACAAATTGTCGAGGCCCGGTTGTGCTCCGGGCGGCAGCCGGGGCTGCAAAAAGAAAAGAGGTTCTCTGGGCAGTATGCGTACTGCAGAGGTCGGTCATGCAGCTTTCGAGCTGCAAGAAGGGCAGTGAGCCATTTGGGGCCCGTGCGTCGAGATAAGGGGGCAGTGGAGGGCCCAAGAAGTCGAGCAGCTGACGGCTGCTGGTGTTGTTCGGGCAGACAAAGCTGCAAAGGTCGGTCAAGGCAGCGTTAAACTGCAGATAAGGGTTAGGGTGAGGGTGAGGGTGAGGGTGCGATGACCCCCATTGTCAAGCAGCAGGATGCCGCAAATGTCGTCTGGGCAGCCGAGGCTGCAGAGGTCGGTCGTACGGGAAATCGATGGCGCAGAGCCCGGAATGTCGGAGGCTCGCTAAGCCGGAATGTCGAGGTAAGAAGAAGCCGTAAATACCACGTAAGAAATAGCGCCCGAGGGCGATGTCAAGAGCTCGCGAAGCTCAGCGTCATTAGGAACAGGTGTCGCGAAGAAAGGTCAACTCTCTGAATCCCTTTCTTCAGGCAGCTGTTAGGGTCCCGTTAGCCCCACAGCTGTCTTTGCTGCCATTTCGACCTGCAAAAACTATCTGCCCTAGCAGCGCGCTAACAGCGGGTGCCAAGAAAAGGTTTTTACAGGAGAGAGTTGTTCTGAGGTGACAGGGAATGGTGAAGCGGGGTGTAGGGTACGTTTTCTGCCTTAGGCACCCTAAAAGCTCTGGGGCTGCCCTTGCAACTTGTTGGGATGGGGCTCGATCGTTCAGTGCCGTTTAACCTTTGCCACTAAGTAACGAATGGTTCATTAAATTGATCAGCTCTTTTGCATGAAATTTTTAGTTGCTTTTTCGTCTTATTTTTTTTATATACAATTCCCTCCCTTGTTACAAGCTGACCTTTTTTTCTTCATTTTTGTCTCTTGCACAACTCGGGATATAAGAATTGCCTCTGTGTAACCCAGCCCTCGCCTCGGCCGCCCCATCCCATTGCTTCTTTCCCTCCCTGGTCTAGGGGCCAGCCTCCACTGTCGCATTCCGTCATCGTAACCTAGCACTAACTGAAATCTCCTCCTGGGACTCGCGGCCAAGACCAAGCTATTCCCCCTCCAGCTTCAGCTCCCTTTTTTTTTTTTCCATTCTCTGCTTTATCAACGCAACCTCCCTTTCGTTGTCTTTCTCCCATGACAAGAGCTAGCGCCATCTTTGGCGCTCTTGTCATTAATTCGCCATGGGTATTCTTCAGAAGATGGCTTGGTCCAAGAGCACCAGGATAAAGGTCATGATCGCCATTGATACGGCCTTTTTCTTGGTCGAGATTGTCTCTGGTTTCCTGGCCCATTCTCTGGCCCTCATGGCAGATGCCTTTCACATGGTCAGTCGACCAACCCCTTTATCGCCCTACAAATGAATTGATGGAGAGAACATCGACTAACTCTATATACAGCTCAATGATATTATTTCTTTGGTTATCGGCCTCTGGGCTGTTTCGGCAGCGCAAAAGACCTCGACTGACAAATTCACTTTTGGCGTATGTCTTCCAAAGCATCACAACAACCTCAAATGTCCGTGCGCATAACTAATTGTCTCCCAGTGGGTTCGCGCCGAGATTCTAGGTGCCTTCTTCAACGCCGTCTTCCTTATCGCCCTCTGCGTTTCCATCGTCCTCGAAGCCCTGACCCGATTCATCGAGCCCCCGGAGATTGACAACCTCAAGCTCATGCTCATTGTGGGCTCTGCCGGTCTTTTCTCCAACTTTGTCGGTTTCTTTGTCTTTGGCGGCCATGGTCAGTCCCATGGACCTGGCGAATATAACCATGATCACGATCACGACCACGGGCACTCCCACAACCACGCCCACGACGAAGAGGAGGGTAATGCCGGTTACCAAACCCACGGCACCCTCGCCGACGAGAGCGGCCGTGCCGCTGAGGTTCTGCCCGAGGCTGTTGTCCGCCGCGCAACTGCTCCCAAGAAGTCTGACGGTAAATCTAGCGATCAGCGACACAGCCGAGATACATCCAGCACAAACGCCCACCGCCAGTCCACACACTCACGTGGCCGCGACTATCATCGAACCAGTCGGAGTGGACATGCTCGCTTCGCTAGTCTCGATGACTTGAGCATCCACCCAGCAAGTTTCCGACAGAGCATTATTGAAGCTACCCGAGGCGAGGCCAATGAAGCCACGAGCGAAAGCGAGACCGATGTCGAGACCTCTCTGATCATGGAAGAGGATGAGGCTAACGAACAATCGCCTCTTCTCAAGGGTGTCACTAAGAATGGTTCATCGTTCGGTCACAACAGGAACGGCTCTCACTCTCACTCACATTCTCACTCCCACTCTCGACGACCCCGACGAGACTCAAGCGTTCACCACGGTCACCACCACACTCTCCCCAAGAAGGCTGGCAAGAAGGACAGCCATGGTCACAACCACGCCGATATGGGTATGAACGCCATGATCCTACACGTCATTGGCGATATGCTTGGCAACATTGGTGTCATGGTCACGGCTCTTATCATCTGGTTTACCGACTGGCCTGGCAAGGTCTACGCTGATCCTGCCGTCTCCTTGTTCATTACCGCCATTATTCTCAAGACCTGCATTCCTCTCACCAGGGGCACTGCACGCGTCCTTCTACAGGCCACACCCGAATATATCAGCGTTCCCGAGATCCGACAAGATATCGAGGCTCTTCCTGGTGTCATCACCTGCCATCATATCCACGTCTGGCAACTCTCAGATACGAAGCTCGTCGCCAGCATGCATCTCCAGGTTTCTTTCCCCATTGACTCTCACAGTGGTGAGAAGTACATGGAGTTGGCTCGTCGCGCTCGCATGTGCCTCCATGGTTTCGGTATTCACAGCGCTACGATACAGCCCGAGTTCTGTTTCGACCAGAAGCATGCACAAGACGTCGAAGCCGCTGCTCTCTCTTTCGATGGCACCGGCGACTCGACTAAGGGCGATACTTGCCTGCTTGAGTGCATCGACGACTGCCAGGCTCAGGGCTGCTGTCCTGCCGACACATCATCCAGGGGCCCGTCTACAAGACGACCTAGTAAATCGTCGTACAATGGAACTAGTCCTCACGCGCACGCACACGCACACGATCACGACCACGACCACAGCCACAACCATCAGCATTAATCGATCCTGGTCTGATACCAGTCTTCTATCCCAGGCTCTTACTTCAGGATGTTTTAATCCCTGACGGGCAGGCCTCATTTCTCTCATTACTACATTTCTTATACCAGATAATTTTTCTTTTTCTTTTTCTTCTAACCAAAAAAAAAAAAAAGGGTCGGCGTTCTATTATGGGTGGATGGGTTCTCTCGTACATGGATCGTTTGATTGTTGGGCAGCGCCAGCGCTGACTTCAATTCAAGTAAGTCAAGTTTGGGGGTTCAACTTGATTACTTGAAATAAAATCGACCATGGACTTACTTAACTTGGACTGAATTGATATACGTGAAATGAAAGTGCTGACCTGAGGCTCCAATGAAGCTATTACCGCATCAACTGAGTAAATTCGTTAGAGCCTGTGGATCCCATTAGCGTCAGCCTAGCCCAAATAGGCAGGTCATTACATGCGGCTCTTCCCTGCACATATCAGACGATCAGGCCGAAAATACTCAGACCTGGCATCTAATTAATCGCACACCACAATTTACATCGCAATTGAAGCTATCACCACATTTATTATATATCAAAATGTCCCCTGGAGCGAGCTCTATCAGTCCCCAAAGTTCTGGGGCCGGCCGACCGCCTAAACCCAAGAAACGTGGGCAGAAGGCAAAGCCAATCCAGGATCGGGTATATAAGGTTGCAAAGCCGGTTTTTCGGAAGGAAGAGAGGTATTCGAAGGAAAGGCGGCTCGAGGTAGTGATGTTCCTATATCATCATCGGGTTTTCGATCCTGACCACCCAAAATCGATCAATGGATATAGAAGACCGTTACAAAGCGAGGCTGCTGCTTACTTTCAAGTTAAGCAGACCACGATAAGCTCTTGGTGGAGAGAAGATATGCAGAATATAGAGAAAGAAAAACGAAGCTATTCCGTCCGGTGGCCTGATCTCGAGAAGCAATTGTTTGAAGAGTTTATCCAGCTGCGATTTCAACAGCGCGCTGTATCAACAGCATGGTTCCGAAAACGGGCAAAAGACATATTCAGATCATCAGTATCGTCAGAGGAACAAGCTGTGTTATTTACATTTTCTAATGGCCGGTGGGCAGGCTTCAGGAAGCGATACAATATCGTCAAGCGTAGGGTTACAAAACGGGCTACTCAACAACCTGAAGCTTATCGCGAGATTTGTGGATCTTTCTGTAAGTTCATTAAGCGCGTACAACACGATCAACAATTATCGCCATTAAAACTGCAGTTATCGCCCAAAATGGATATTGAAAACATCCTTAATACGCCCCGAAGACGCTTTAAACAACGGTATACTTTAAATGTTGATGAGACGCCTATAACGTTCGAAATTGACTCCGGATATACCTGGGCTTTACAGGGCTCCAAAACTATCTCGGTGAAGACTATCAGAAGTGGGTGGGAAAAGCGGCAGGCAACAGCGATTTTATATATCTTCGGTGACGGCGTTTGCCGGCTTGAACCTACGATCATATTTAAAGGTTCCACAGGCGACAATTCCAGGATATTTCAAGATGAGGGTAATCAGTACGCTCCAGGGATTAAGGTGATATACAATGATCATGCATAAAATATGCCGACACACTCACCGGAGGTGGGGAGGGTGTAATACAGTCCGAAGGATGTATCTCTATGATGTGATATTCTATACTAATGACTCTGTGTACTGTCGCTCTGTGAAGCAGCATGTGCATGATCGCGACCTTTCTGTTCGCAGTCTATATACTACAGCGACGTCATAAAGGAAAAAGAGGTTGGAATAGTAGCTGATCAAGTTGCTGTTTCTTGCGTCGATCCTGGTCGCGGACTTTCATTAAAACACCTACTACACTGTTAGGGCTCGCAGAGCATTAAGCGTAAATAACATGATGGAACTCTACTTGCCATCAGGTAGCTTCTCATAGTGGAGAGATGCCCGTTCAAAAGGGGTATCAATCATTAACCCGTCTAACGTCTTGACTCTGGACACTGCAACATAGCTGAGCCCTGTCTGGAAGTCACGTTCTGACAGATCTGTCACCATCTTGTCCACCGTGATGCTCTGTGACTTGTGAACCGTAATGGCATATGATACCATAAGTGGGAACTGCTTTCGTGTACACGCGGATGTCCCCAGAAAGAAGTCTCGCTTTACTGGGAGTATGGGTACTACCTCGCGCCCGTCGTCTGTGGTTAAATATGACGGCCCGGCATACTTATCCATCACCATCATGATGACACATGGCGGGTCACGATGTGCATCAGCACCAGGGGCCCAACCGATGTCATATACTGTTCCTCGGGCGCCATTGACTAGGCCTGCTGGTTGCCAGATATTCTGGGTTAGCATGAGACGAGCACCAATACATACCGGAAACTGGCCAGCTAGGTTGCCAGCTTGTTCCGATGTTGCCTTGTCAGCACCATTACCAATGTTCTTCGCCATGACTTTGATTGCTGGGTGCTTCAAGCGGATGAGGTGCTCGTAGTTGTACTCGTCAACACGAGTCTTCTTGCTATAGATACGAAGAGCAGCGTCAAACGTATCGACCTCGCGCTGGCTTAGCTTGACCCGCACACGCTGGCTCAGCAGTTTCCATGATTCGATGGATAACTTGAGACCACGTACCTCTGAAAGCGCGAGACGAAAGCCGGCTGGTCATCGCCCTGCTGCCGCTGGACCTTCTTCAAGAAGACGGTGTGGTTGAATGCCCTATATGCTGTCTGGCCAGAGACCTCATGCAGGTCCTTGAGTGGCCCATCAAAGTAGAGAGGCTTGTTCGCAACCGGCGGGAGCTGGAAGAAGTCACCAACGAGGATGATGCTCATGCCGCCAAAGAATTCGGTTGCTCTGCCAGGAAAGACTTGGCGAAGGCGTTTGTCGATCCACGAAAGCTGACGCAGACCCAGCATGCTTTTCTCATCAATCACAAGATACCTGACGTCGCGTAGCTTATTCTGGACAGCATTAGCATCTGCTGGGGATAGCTCTGTAAAAGTCCTATCCACGGGTAGCCGGAGGAGAGAGTGTAATGTTGTTCCCATGATCTGGTTGCTTGCAACTCCGGTGGGTGCAACTCTCCAAATTGGACTGGGCCGGTTACCTGCAAGCCTCTGAAGATGCGAAGACAGGACTTTGATCATGTAGGACTTGCCTGTCCCACCACCACCGTCAACTTGGAGTAGGATCTGCTCCTCGCTGCCGCTTTGGAAGTGCCCAATAAAGGTATCGTATACTACACGCTGCTCCGGGTTGAGCGTATCACGGACGTCTGAAGGCAGGTCTTCAACATCCATATAGAGACGATGCTGCTCAATGAAGTGGCGCCAATAATCGCCTTGAACGATTCCTGGGTCAGCGTAGCGGCCGACATGGGGCGTCCAGTCGTATTGGATATCGATATCCCGTCGACCCAGAAGATCTATTGCCTCTTGGCTTGGTGGGCAGTCGGGAAGCTGGCGGGCAAGTTCAAGCCAGTCCTCCTCTAGAAGTTCAGGCTCGTGAAATTCTTCCTCGAACTCGTCCGGATCTGGTCGACGTTCTTCAGCGTCAGGTGTGCCATAATAGTCATCAGAGTGCTGGTGCTTCGCATAACAGACTTCAGCGGCAGACGCATACGAGTCATACTCAATGCCGTCGATCTTGCGTAGTTCGCTGGGATCGCGATGTGAATGAGCCAGCATTAGCTTCACACGACAAAAATCATCGTATTGGTGATGTCGGGGATTGGACTTGTACCGCGGGAAGTAGTATAGCACGCGAGGCTTGGCTTGACGACTCCAGCGTGTCCACTTTCTCCCATCCCTCTTGCTTGTATTCCAGTTGGCTAGAAAGTCGAGATAAGTGAGTTCTTCATGAAGGGGAAGGCGAGAAAGATACTTCTCATATATTCCAGCGACCTCACCGTCGTCATGATCACCTCGGAGGCGAAGCGACCGTCCCTGTTGCTCGTAGGGACGGCAATCGACGGCTCTTATAACACGGGTACCCTCCTGCAGCTCGCAGTTGAGCAAGATATGGCAGATCTCCTGTCCCGAAAAGTCTCTCTCACCAAGCAACTTGTTCATCAGACGCGAGGCAAAAGATAGAAGTGGATTCTGGTGGGAGACATAGGGCAAGATTTGCCGCCCCAGGCCGGCATAACTGTCAGTCCGCTTCTCCATCTTACTGCAATACTTGGCTGCATAATTAATCACGGCTTGGAGGCTGGTACAGGGGGAGATATCAATGTTGGCTAACCAGCCAAGACTCAGGCACCGGTTATAGTGGTTCATAAGGCTGTCATTCCTGACCGCCTCGAAGGAGAAGTAGGATTGTCCTTGTCGTCGAACAACCTCAGCCGTGTCTCTCGTGTCTCGCGGGAAGAAAAAGCGGCAAGAAATCTCTTCTGAACCCTTCTTCTTTCGTAGGCAGTATGCCTCACTGCAATGGTGGCGTTGGCAGCGGTTCAGAACCTGTGAGAGCCATTGAAACGTCAGGGGATGCTGTAAGGGATTTACAGCCAATGGGTTACCTTCTCCCTGCTGTTGCACTCGAGCTGGCTCAGGATTGAAAGCTGTGACGTGGAATCTCCAGATACGGGCGAACTCCTTACGTGCATCCTCATTTTCCAGGTCGACACCGGGCGCACCGTCCATCCAGAATAGGCCATGGCAATGGCTACTCCCACGACCCTGCCATTCGTACCTGTTCCAATAATCAGTGACGTTGAATTTCTGCTTGAGAACGATATCTCTGAATAAGCCAAACCGCCTGTAGAAGTGCCAGGCTGCAATATGTGGGTTGTCCCTGAGAAGTTTGCTAGACATGCCCATTCGCTGTTGCTCGGGCAGCTCCTGCCAGTCTTGAAACTGGGGTAAATGTTGATATAGGCTTCTCCAGTGTAGGTCTGCTGGACTGAATGTAATAAAAGCACCAGGACAGTCGAGGTTGTAGGCGTAAGACTCAAGTTCTCGACGTTTTCGGTACCAATAGGGGCGTGTCCCGCGAAGTTGTGCTGTCTGGCGGTTGATTGAATTGAGCAACTGCTGAGCTTCTGCAGATTCGGGGTTCTGGAAAGCTTCGAGTAGATCATCTCGCGTTGTTAGGCCCTGCCTTTGTTGGTATTGCTTGACGAAATAGCCGCTTTTCGCCCGTGCCTGTGCTCGCATCAGCGTGTTGAAAACCACAAACCGGAAAGTGGGATGACGGGCAAATCTGCCATCGTGCCATCGAAGGGCATGCTGTATGTAGTCCGCATACTTGATAGGCCGTAACCTTGACTCAACGAAATCGGCCTGACCGCGAGGAAATAGTGTTGGAAAGGCTAGGGACAGGAGTGCCTGTGACTGGTTGAACTCATTGGTCGGCGTCCTCCGAATGTCTGGCATATCAAGCTGATGTTGTTGCGTCGGTGGCCGTACAGGAAGCGGCTCATCGCGTTCTTCGCCGAGAACGTGCAAATGTAATGTTTCCATCTCTGTATCCTCTGGTAGCAGATCTGGCACTGCGCACTGATCAACCTCGTCTGGCTCAACATCGTCAGGCTCCGCAGTACCCAAATTAGCTGAGGGAGGATCGGTGGATTCCGCAGTAGCAACCTGGTCAAGTACATCGCCATCTTCAGGCAGCATCGACATCCGTGTTTGGCAGACAGTAATATCTCGGTAGCCCGGGTGGTTTTGAGACAGGAAATCCAGCCACGCCTGAAGACAACGACGGCGTACGCGGAACTGGCGTCTGAATTGGCGGTTAAGGTGGGCATGTTCGCTTGCGTTCGGAGGGCGTAGCAGGATAACATCCAATTCAGCAGGTAGAAGGGGAAGTTGGCGATACACTTTGCCCACATCGCGGAGAAAGTGCACAATATGGCCACGGTACTTGTACTGCTGCCCTCGAACCTGCATGACGTTCACGAACACATGAACACGAGCAATTAGCATCTCTTCTACTATTGTCAATTGGGGGAGGAACGCAGGGATTAAGCCAAAATCTAACTGATTTTCGGCTGAAAAAAACCAAGGCTCGTCCTCCTTTTTGTTCTTGTCCTTGGCAATGCAACGCTTGCAAATGCCATCTTTCAAGCCCATATCAAACCATGTCTCCTGACAACGAGCGCAGTGTTCCATTCCGTCGTTCTCCAGCTCCGTCCAGAACTTCTCCAGGAGCTACTTATCTTTATCAGACAACGGGCAATGCGACAGATCACGTATCCAGTCAGGATCCGGAAGCTCGAAAATCGACGTTCCATGACCGGGCATTCGATAGCCGACAGTTGCGGCGGCACAACTTGGCGGGCATATCTTCCCCGGGCCGATCTCGGCCAAGGAGAAGGACTCGATACCGGAGATTCAATCGGCGTCCCAAGTTGTACGCCTTCTTGAGAAGCAATTGAGGGACCTGCTGGGGAAGGAATCGTCGTGCCTGCTCGTGATGATGTGGCAACTGGTGTTCCCAGCAGAATATATTCTTGTGGGTTAATTGGTGTACATAATTGCAAGTCTATCAATGGCGGTCCTTCTCGGTGTATTGGAGGTAGCTCGGCATGTTCTGCGGTACGCTTAGTGGTGCATGGGGCTTGCCGGTTCCTACAGTCGAGACAGTTAACCGTAAGCCTTCCACATGATATGGAAGAATTTTTCTTCGACATGAATTGATCTTCCGGCTTGGCCCGCTTGCAATTCCTGCAAACTTTCGTTGAAGTGAGGAAATCAGCCATGGACATATTGGATTGAAGGGACGGATTTATGAGGAAGAATGGGGAAGGGCTGCGCGTTGGCGGCAACGTGTGATGTTGGCAGGCCGACATTACAGAGTGGAGACACAAGGCACATTCTGACCAGTCCCCGATGAGTGGGTACATAAGACACGCCTGGCCAATGAGAGCAGAGGTTATGCTTTCAAGTTATCGTCGTAATAGAAGTCCTTCGGACTGAATAATACAAAAGACTTGCCCTTGGCATATTATACGTCTCCTCTCAGTTGGTATCATCGAGAGTTATGTGGGATGCTGGTTAAAATCGCCAAAAAGCCCCTAGCCAAAGTAACATCAGGCCAGACTGAAGGCAAGGGGTCGAGTCAGCTTATTCGTTCGCTTTTACAAATGCCTTTGCAAGGCATTAAAGTTTAAAATGCTCGAATGGTGTTATTTACTTAACCCTTGGGGTGCCTGTTTTTGTTACGACGCAAGGACCCTCCAGCTTTTGGAGCTTAAAATGGTGGAGTACGTCACGCACTGCATCGTTATTACTGTTCGACACCAGAGGACTGTAACGCTCAACTTCGCACACATGATACCTTTGGCTTTGGAAGAGCGATTGGTTTGTGAGAATCATGAGTTGAGGCATTTCAAGATCGAATGGTGGTGATCTGATGTGCTCGCAACACCTTCTGTTGGGTTGATGCGCTTGCATCGATGAACCAACAGACTCACTAAGTGCCATGTGATATTGGGCCGTTACATTCGGATTAGATTTTCTATTGCTCCTAGTACGCGAAATCATACGAGTCCCCTTTTGCGCCTGGGGTCTCGGTGAGGCGCCAAGGACATATGATTATGATCTGACGTAGCATGTTCCCGTGGACTCGACCCCAACACTGGAGCCGACTGTCAAGGTCTCTGGCCAGGTACTAACTAAGTCAAGTTGTGCGTAAGCTTTTAGTTTATCGGCCGTACCAACACCTGCAAGCCACAGACCTGGCTGACTGGGTCCATTCGGAGAGTCAGACCAGTACTCGGGTAGGGCCTAGAGACCGGCCCCCCGTGCTTTTCATTCAGTCACCAGTGACCGTGCCTCAAGCACGGGGGTTACGGTGACTAGGAAAAGGTTCGGTTGACTGAGGAAATTTAAGATAACGTATTTGATAAGCAGAACTTATCGT
>PVQA01000641.1:0-18524 GCA_002980515.1 Fusarium burgessii | reverse complement strand
AGGAATCTTTACAATCTTTACAATCTTTAAGGGGAGCGTAGGAGCGGGCGCGACCGTGAGCGTTTTTGCTGCAAAATGGACGCCACTGGTGACATGATCCTGGTGCAAGGTGGAGCCAACACGCAGATCGTGCTCATCAAGATGATTGGTCATGTCACGAGCTCTTATTCTCTCATGTGTCTCATTGGACGTGTGTATGCCCCTGGTTGAGTTGCTGCCCCACTCCAAGTCCCATATACGTCTTATACTGGGGTTTAACAAGAGTATCACTGGTATATTCATAAGTACCGCGGCTGCCTATAGTCGGGGCGCGAATGGAGAGATGTAGAATTTCCTCTTTTAGTGAAATGGGGACGGACAATAGGGATGTAGGATGGAATGGCGGAGTTGGAGTAGATACTATACGAAGATGATAAACACGTGAGTTTCAGCAGACGATGGCAATGAATGTTATTGTTTAGATCTGGAGTAGTCAAGTTGAACTCGACAAGGGTCAGCCGACGAAAACGCGACGCGTTTCATGTTTTAGGTTTTCTAATTTTATTAGTGCGATATAAGAAACGCAGTGCGTTTCCATCGGGGGAAATATGGGACGAAGATACTAGGCGGTGATTGGTCAAAAACAGGAAACGCAATGCGTTTCTGGTGATAATTCTTGAGTAGGGTAGGCAGGATGGCCCGGGAAATTGCTCTCTTAGGGATAAAGTCTTTATCGATCTGAGAAAGAATTTGATGACAAGCATTCTAGGGGGAGCTTTATGCTGGCTGCAGTCATGTTCTTTTTGCTTTTATTAATTGTCATTTAATACTATTGCTTTAAGCTCTAAGTTACCTTCCGCACTCAATGCCTCCCTGGCCAACAGATAAGAGAATTTATGTGTGTCTGCCGAGCGCCTAAATTTCAGTATGTCAGTTCTTGATATGTTTTTCCTCTTAGAAGGATATAAGCTCATCAGAACCCTAGGATGTGCGGGAAATGCATCGACAGCGACCGAGAAGTTATGCTCGCCTTGGATCAGATTGACTCAGCACACTGAGTTGATCTGCTAAGCGCCTCTTTCTTTTATGTTTGTTCTTTAAATTCGTAGTATCCGCTACGATGAATCCCCCACTTCCTGCCACATAATCAGAGTTATCGATGAGGATGCTGTCTTAGCCAAGCACTTGCTCTCGTAGGGAAACGAAGTTCCGCATCGAAGCTATAGAACCTCCAGAATACGGTCGACGCCGCCATTCGGGCTCTCGGCAACGCGACGGCCTCACCTCGTGGCACCGGAGCATTTGATGTAAGTGCTTCGATGTCACGGCATTGTCCGTTACACTAGCCAGCCTGTTAGCAAAGGATGATGATAGAGGCCTGTGCAGTCAGAGCTATATTGGATTAAGGTTCTGTTGCGCAGCCTCACGTAATGAAGCCTGCACAACTGACTGGCTGATAATAGTGCTTAAGGAGCTGATATACAGCCTCAGGCATTTATGGAGTTTGCCGACAATCGTTGTTAAGGTGTTGACACACGATGACGATGAACGGTTTCCTACACATGCCAGGTAAAAGTCTTGCTTGACATGCAATGGAAAGCCCTAGGGGTCCATCTAGAGAAACGCCAATGCAAGCCATTTCTATTTGATGCAGTCATTAAACACAGTCGCCGTGATGCACAAGCCGCCACCCATGATCATCATTCGCCAGTAGGAGCTCGAAGAACACGACATCCTTACTCTTCGACATGTGCGGAATTCTCTTGCATTGACTCTTCGGAAAATTTGAATCACATGTCTGTCTAGGCGAACCTTATCTAACATTTGACTTTGGCGAGTTTGGCAAGTACCGTAAGGTTCATGCTAGGCCAAAACCGTATAGATGACTTAGAATCCGTTGGATTGACTAATTCTGACGGTATTTCCTTCCGCTGTAAGATTAGATTTGGCGAGTAAGATAAAAATAGGTCTGGTAAGATGGTGTGATTTTATTATGATGGTTGGATCTCAACGGATATCTCCGCTGCTACGCTTGGACTGTCAGCTCAGCCATGCAAGGGTAATGTGCAATCCGAGTTTCCTAAAAGCTGCGCACGGACACCGGTTTCAAATCCCAATGATGGTGCTTAACCGGGACTGTTTCCGGCTCTCTCGAGGTGACGAGCCTCGGGGACAGCCTTCAATCACTCAGGTACTAGACAGCACTATGCCACTGGTAGAAGGACTCAAAGGCTTGCATGTGAAAGTCATGTGAATCTGTGCCTTCTGAATTATGTTTTTATATCTCCCTGAGCCTTCGCATTGGGACACAAAGCCCCAGCTTGGGCTTCAACTGTGCAACCCTGATATTACTATTGTGTAGGTATATAATATTGAAATAAAGCACTTTGCAGACTAATTACTAAGAGGTATACTTATAATATACGTCTCCTGGCCGCAATTTTCACCCGCCGCAATTTTCACCCGCCGCAGTTATGTATTTAACCCAAGAAATCCTATTAGATATACAGCTAAATTCGCTGCACAGCTATAAGCTAATTACATTGTCATTCCACTTGTAAACACACAAGAGGGACTTAGAATTGTCCAGCACGACTAGCATCAACCATTCAGGCCTCGTTAATGTGGACCTCGATCTTGTTTGTACCAGTGGCCCTGGTCTTGATATAGGCCAGATCCGGCGCCCGCAGTGGCTCCCCGAGATGGTTGATCATGAGCCAGGTGCCGTTGTCCTCTAGGTTAAAGCCGGTGCAGGTGTCAATAAGGCGGGCTCTAAAGTCGGACTGGGCTGAGACCGCGTGGACCTCGACCATGTTGGTGCCTGTAATTTTGAGCTTGATATAGTACAGGTCGGCAAAGTCGCCGCTGTTGATTCGTGGGGCGAGGCACCAGGTGCCGTTGTCCTCGACGGCGAAATCGGTACCCACCTGCTTGGTGAAGCTCTGGTATCCGGACGCCTTGCTGGCGACGTGGTACTCGATTTTGCCGGTGCCCGTGTTGCGTGTCTTGATGTACACGAGATCTCCCCTGGCCGATATAGTCCAGATGCCGTTGTCCTCGATGTCGAAGACAGTGCCCGTCTGGAGCACAAACCGCTGGTACCGGGACGCAGCGTCAGCGACATGCACCTCGATCTTATTGGTGCCCGTATTCCGCGTCTTAATGTAGATGAGGTCGGCCTTTCCGTCGCCTGTATAGTCCTGCATCAGCCAGGTGCCGTTATCCTCTATGTTGAATACGGTACCTGTCTGGATGATGAACTTCTGGAACCCTGACTCCCTGCTGACGGCATGCACTTCGATCTTATTGGTGCCTGTGTTCCGCGTCTTGATGTAAACGAGGTCCTGCGTGCCGTTGCCGTCGACGTCGGCAAAGGTCCATACGCCGTTGTCCTCGATGCTAAAGGCAGTGCCGGTGGCGACGATCCTCTTCTGGTAGGCCATGCTTGGGATGTTGTCTGAAGATGTGAATGTAAAACCTGGTGTAACGAGCGAGCCCCAGTATTCCTCTAGCGACGCTGCTGGCATCCGACCATATTCCCCATCCATCAAGTCCAGATTACTTACGGAATTATTATCTTGCACCATAGGTTCTATAATCTGTGGCTGTCCAGTACCAAAGCTTCTTGCCATGTTTACTTGTGTTGTTGGTTGTGAAGCCAAAGTAGAGATCTCGGTTGTGAGCCCCTCCATGTCATCAAAGGAGCTTCGACGGGAAGATATTGTCGAGGTCCTAGGTTAATTAGTCACTGCATTCGATAGACTTGAAAGGTCTGAAACCTACCGACTGTAAGTACCAGAGACTGGACAATCGGGCTGCAAGGCCTGAATCCAGGGATGTTGCATAGCTGTTGCTGAGTTCATTCTGCTTTCCGACTTTGGCTTTATTGCATCACAAATAAATGCCTGACCTTCGTCACTCACGTTGCGGCGGCGCAGAGGAGCACAAGGGAATGGTTCACCGAGGTTTGTTGCGAACTGTATCGTTGAGGATGGACTTGAGAACGGCACGGTATTCGTTAGGATGAAGAAGACGGTAACTCCCAAGGCCCAGATATCTGGCTTTTTGTAGTCCCTGGTTGAGCAACTCATCTGATCGGTATTGAGGAGCTCAGGCGCCATATATTGCAATGTACCAATGGCGAGATTTGTGGTGTTCGTAACTGTTCCGACCCTCTTGCTGATGCCAAAGTCACCCAATTTGATCCACCATTCACTAGGAGGATCGCCTCGTGGATGTCTGTGGATCAAAATATTCTTTTACCGTTGGTCAGATGTTCCCAAGCTCTTGAGACATGATTCACTTTGTGTCATGGCGTACTTACCTGGGGCTTTACATCACGATGTGCAAACCCTTCTGCATGCATGAGCGCAATACCTGAAAGGATCTGACTCGTGATTTGTCGACATTCGTCTTCCGGTAAGCCTTGTAGATCTCGAACGTAGGTGAACAGATCGCCCGCAGGAAAATATTCCATGGCGATGTACAGCCTTGTTGATGATGCGTTTAGGACTCAAAGCAAAACCGCATTTAGTACATATAATAGCTGCTTCCGGCAAATTGTAATAAAGACTGAGCCTTTCGAGCTTCCGTAGCTTTGCTGGAGGTAAAGTGGGGTGACTTTCTTGCCTATGAATAGAGGAGCTGGCCATTATGACTAAGCATATATAAATATAATAATAGATAGGATAGAATGGCGGAGATGGAGTATATACTATAAAGAGATAATAAATATGTGAGTTTCAGTAGACGATGGTAATGAATGTTTTTTTTCTTTTAGGTCTGGAGTAGTCAAGTTGAACTCGACAAGGGTCAGCCGACGGAAACGCGACGCGTTTCGTATTTTAGGTTTTCTAATTTCATAAGTGCGGTACAAGAAACGCAGTGCGTTTCCATTAGGGAAATATGGGGCGAAAATGCTAGACGATGATTGGCCAAAAACAGGAAACGCAATGCGTTTCTGCTGATAATTCTTGAGTATGATAGGACATGTTTAGGTATTTATTAATTGATTTATGATGCTGAAAGTTATTTTTTCCAAGTTTTACTAATGGCGACCTGTATCCGTTGGGGGCAATGGATTCAGGTCCCTGTTTTCACTAGTGCAATTTCAGTTTATATGTGATTTCCATTGGATTCAGACCTGTATCCGCCACGCAGCTAGGATAGGCGAATCGGCTGCCGTGAGCCATCGCTCTATGATCGCCATCTTCTCTTCTTCTGTGCCGGACTCGGCTGTATAGGACGGACAGCCGAGCATGTCAGCAAGCTCTGCCACGAGATCCTTCGTCGGACAGTATATAATGACCTAATCCCGCTCGCTCTTAAACAGGTCTCTCCAGGTCCAGCAAGACTGTATAAGACAAGCTGCCTGCTCACATAGATTGCCTAGCCCACGCTCTTGCTGGATGATGTATTGGATGTTAGGACGATTTATTGACTCTCTGACGATATGCGGCCGCATGAGCTTATTGTACTTAAAAAAAAGCTCTTAATAGATTGGTGGTAGTGTCGCTATCAGCCAAACAGTCTGTATACGAATCTGCCGTATGTGCCATACTAGCTGCAATATACTTCGTCGGTAACAGCTTGCTGTAATCGTGAGATGGCATTCATCGATCACGATCCGATCTAGACACTATCTATTAGACAGTCGATTGGCATACTCTAGGAATGCTTCTATACAAGCTGCCTCGGCCGATATAATAATAATGGGGGCTGATTTCTTCGAGCCTAGGCGCTAGATATAGTGCTTTAGTGCGACTTTATCAAGGCGCCCGAGCATATTACTACGTAAGGCTATAGTAGGAAGGATCAAAATGGTTGTTTTGGCTCCCGCCAGGGTGGCTCCGACCATAAATACCAATGTCTTCCCCAAACCTGTTACGAGAATGACGATGACCTATTCAGGAGCACGTGGACCCATGGTCGCCAGCATGGCATCCCGCTGACCAGGGCGACGCAATTGTAGCTCTAGGTCGTTATGCAGCCTACGGGCGGCCGCAGTAATTCTATCTTCTTTGGCAGCTGGCCTTGCATGAAACCGTACCTTCTTGTAAGTATTGAGTAGCCCTTGAGCTTGTATATCCGATACAGTAGGCAGCCGCTTACCCTAGAGCACTTAATTGATCCGAAATAGAGACCGCCAGCTTTAAGACGCTCGGTAGGCACGGTGAAGTGAGCTTGTCACGGTCAAGGTCGTGCTGCCGGCATAGCTATAGTTAAATGCCCGGAAACTATAATTGCTTATCCCGGCAAGGTATGCAAGATCTACTTCATCCTTAACTTCTTTAGATGCTGCGATCTTACCTATATCGAAATTGGCCTGCTCCTTAGCGCTGAACTTCTCCTTTATAATAAAAGCGGCAACTTGGCGCTACTATACTACCTGGAACTGGGGTACCTCTGCCCGCATGCATGCCCTCTGGAGGCAGGATGAGACCATACTGTCCCTCCAGACCTCGCCACCAAGCTTTAACCATAGGTATGGCAAAAGTAAAGCCCCCGGCTTGCTCTAACGTAGAAAGGCCTGACGCAACAGCAGCACGAACGCGAGATATATCAAGAGGAGGTTTCTAACGGCCGGGGGTAGGAACCTGATGTTATCCTTCTCCTCCCCGGTCTGTTCCTGGCTTTTACTGTATCGTATATATATTATAACCATCTTCTCCTACAGAAATACCGATTGGCGGCGGGCACCCGTGTTGATATACGTGATGGAGAGTAGTTCTGGGGAGCATAATGGAGGGCCCGAAGGAACCGAGATGGGTGCCAGCATCCTCTTGAGGAACTCCTGAACATGCGCCTTATAGATAGCTATCGCCTTGGGGCAGAGGCGAACCCCACCGTTTAGATCCAGCCGCACGAATACCTGCCGTAGATCCGCCCTCTCTTCGATCTGTTAGAGTAGGGCGTTATGCGTCCCCACCAGTATCTCGCAATTCCTCTCATCTGTCAACCACAAAGCGCTATAGTCGTCTACATCTAGATCGTCATGCAGCCTCTATGCCTCAATCGGAGCAATATCTCTCATTCCAAACAAAAGCTTATCATACAGAAGCGAGTGCGCCTGGCAGAACTTAGACTCAACTAGCTGTATTACTTATTCTATATGTAGTTTCGTCCCCATATAGTCGACCGTTTCCCCATTAAGGGACCAGCGGGCTTGGTGCTTGGTAAGACTGGTGCGGGAGGCCGTAAAGAGATATAGCCTCTATTGCAGTATATGTCCGAAAGGTGTCTCCGCCATCTGCTGAAAGTACTTCTTGCACATTTAATCCAGCAGATCGGGGATTCCGTCTTCGTCGTCCTGCTTCTGGAAGTACACGAAGTCGAACAGGATGAGCTGGGTAGTCCAGGTGAGTGCCGATAGATTGCTGTTAAAGTTCCCTGGTTCGCGCTATGTGCACCGCTTGTGCTGCTTGTTATCTACCTGGCGCGTTAGAGCCTTCATCCGGCTGAGCATAGCACAGAAGCTCAAGATGGCAGACCGGAATGGCCTGCTTCCGACAGTCTGGCAGATAAGCGAGATGTAAAATTTGCGGATGGTATGCTTCAGCTCGGCGTCACACTTATTATAGTCCCTGGTAGCTATACCTTCCTTCTTATCGCAACTTGGCGCCCCCCTCCCCTTTGCCGCCTTTTCTTGCCTCTGCAACGCACCGATGACATCCTCCATGGCTTGTCGTTATAGAGGGGTTGTTTCGATTATATCCTGCGGCACTACATGGCTTTCACCCTCTCTTGTGAAATGGCCATCCTCACGATATACCACCCGGTAATAGTATGCCAACAGCTGCTTTGTGATCCGGAAATAGGAGGTGAGGGATGACTCGTTCTTGAAGCTGCGGAATTTGCTGGCTTTTGCACTGCTCATATGGCTATCGTCGCTGCGGAAATTGCTTAGTCTCTTCGCACGCTGCTGCATCATCTTACGATCGGGTGATTTGTCGCTGCATAACTTATATGCGTCTCTAAGTGTACTCTCGGCTGCGGCAAGAATACGCCTGAGATCTATATCCGTGTCAACTGCGCCGCCTTCTTCTTCTCCATCATCGTCGTCATCATCACCATCGCCGCCGCCATCATCATCATCGTCCCTGCTTCGTGGTAATGCATACGACGATATGATCTCGGTATCGCAGAGACCCTACAGGTGCGTAGGGAACCCGATATGGATAAGCCAGGGTACCCGATCAGCCCGTGACGCCTCGACGTCTTGCACAATCTCGGCTTCCTTATCTAGGTCGCGCGAGGCCTGGATGATATCAGCCTTCAGGTCTTCAAACAGCTTTCCCTCCTTCTGTAACGTAGACGCCATAGCCAGGCCCGACCCTGCTAGCGCTCCTCCCGTTAGTGGCAGAGATAGGTCTTCTTCGACCAGAAAATAGTCGATAAGGCCCTTAGCCGTAAAGTATATCTAGAGCTTACATGCCCTCCAGAGAGGCATAGCGTTCGTATGCTCTGAGGCCTTCCTCCCGTAAACCGGCATGTGATCGTATATCTTCCTAGCCCGCCGCGTGCAATAGTCACATTGGACTTCCGTGCAGGTGCAGATGTAGCCTTCGTATATGGTAAGACCCTCTATAGGCCGGCATGGCCTTTTTTGGCCCTTCAGCCCATCAGTTTCAGGGCCAGGTATATCCCGTAAGACTGGCATATAGGAACTATATAATTAATTCAATTCTACCCATCTAATATACTAACTATTCAATCTCAAAATACTGAATTCTTCCCTTTGCAGCGGAGAATGTTTGGACGCGACATATCTGGAACATGCATAATTCCTCTGCCACCATTGGTGAGATCCCTAACTGATGTATGATTATATAATCCCTAACTTTATCTGATGATAGTGTGAAATATGGCTCTCCAGAAGTTCCGGCGCAAACATTGCACTTGAACGCAGTATAAACAGCTAATCCAGGAACTGGTCGAACCTTCTCATAAGGGATCTCTAACTCTCGGAACCCACGAAGCTTGTATGTACTAAATAGTTCCATCAAGGCTTTACAAGCGAGTCCAGTGATGCGGTGCAGTTTGTTAAGGTGACTGTAGAACGACTTTTGCCTAGGTTGGATTATCGATTTGCATGCGATACAGACAAGGATTTAATACTAAGCATTATAGAGGAATCCATCCGCATACTCAGTTTGGCCTGTGTCGTGACAGGAAGCGGCATTGCTAGTCCTGGTTATCTTTAACGATCAATAAGGGTCGCAAGGTTCTGCTAACCTTTTGGCGCAGACCTTATGAGCTATAGCGACATTCATACCAGAAGATTCTTCTTACAAACGAAGGCAACATTTATAGTAATATTATCTACTCCAGTCTTGCCAAATATTTAATAAGCGGCGATATATTTCTAAAAGCTCCGGTTGAAGTCTTTCTGGAAGAGCTCGATCGATAGCATACGTAGTTAGCAGCATGCGAGGATAATGCCCGGCTCCTGCCGCAAACATGCGCATTAGATCAGCCGCACTGGAGGGGTAGTAGAAATTTGTCTTCTCAACGAGCTTTGTAAGGTACCTTTTGGCGATCGCCAAAGCAGCTTATCTGTACAATGACAATGTCCATGGTGTGATCAGGTCTCGGGTTCTGCTTCTCAGAATACCCGAAGCTTGGCCGGACGATAAATGCTTTCTTTTGCCATTGGGGTCTAAGAAGAAGAACTCTCTGCTTTCATAGCATGCTGTATGCATCTTCTTGCTTAAAAATTCCCAGACCGGACGAACAACAGCGAGGTACTTCAAGAGGCTGAGGCTGAGATCCACAGGAACATAACGGACGATGTAGAACGCATAATTATTAGACGCTCGGGCCTTATTGTAACTGATAATAATAATCATACGTCCATCGTAGAAGAATACATTGCGTATAGATAGCCTCAAGTTTAGGTATCGAATACTGGTTACCTCGGTGCCTCGGCCAGGCAGACTTGCTGTAAAATAGACTACTGCAAAAGCAGACGTATTGAGCTCGACACTAGCATCGAGGTACTTATGGCAAGTCTCCACATTCCAGTGTCCGGAATTCGTAAAAGGTATACCACAGAACGACGGCTTTTATAGCCTATGGAGGAGCGTCTTCCATATATCTGTCAAGTTATTCTCGATTTTATCGATAAAGGACCAACCCGCTTTCCGACACGTTAGATCGTCTCGAATGGTAAAAGCATCAATATCCGGTTGCCACCCTAATAACATCTCGTCTACCTATTCTTATACTGTTATCACAGCTTTATGATAAGTTTCACAGAAATCTAACAACAGGACTTTTTTATCGTCACCGATAGTAAATAACCAGCCATCAGGAGCCTAAGTAAGGTTACCTAGCACCCCCTCTCGTTTTACGATAGACTTCGCAAATGCTTTCAGTTCTATCAATTCTCCAAATAGTGTGTAGCAGCCCCGCAGAAGATATTTGCAGCAAATGGACGAAATGCGATCAGGCTGAGATAGATAAGCCGTCCGGCAAGGCCAGGCGAGGTTGAGGGTATTGTAAGCGTAAACGGGGACGGCGTACTCAAGAAAAAAGAGTCGGCCGATCTATATAAGGGCAGATAGTTTGGGTGATGAGCTATGGGCCGGATGAAAAGTCAATGACGGCCCCTTAATACCTAATACGGCTGTGAAGTGAATGATGGTAGATGCAGATATATCTCCAGTAGGTTCTTAGTACATCCAGAACATTATCGATAGTTGAAAAATGGCCTCAGATAAGTGCAACCAAAGGCCAGACGAGAGATAGAACGTCGAGTTTATAGATAACTTATCTCTACCATCATTCATATCGTAGTGTGCATTGTTTCCGTTGGAATGAACCTCAGTCTCGACTCGGTTATACTCGTTAATATGTTTCTCGTCAGTCCGGCGATCGTCCTTATCGTCACTGTCATCGTCATCGTCATCGTCATCGTCATCTTCATAGTCAGAGTCGTCACGCTCATCATCTCCATCACATCCTTCTTCTGGATTCCGGTCATAGTTCGTTCCCTCGCGCTATAGAAGAGTAGCCAGATATAGCACATGACGCATTATGATAGTTTGATCGCTTCCGAGCCGTAAGTTATAGATGTCTTGTTGTTGATGTGTTTGAAAGTGCTGAACCCTGAATACATAACAAATGAACCTTTTCCATATATCAACATATCTTTTCAAGCACTTCACAACTTTGAACTCGTGGGGCCAAAAGTTATCTTTCCAGTAGGTATTCAACCAGCATCGAGATCTATATGAAGTCTTGGCCAGCGTGAACGTGGCTCGATCAATCATGAGATCGACACCACGCAATATGACTCGTAGCTGGGCTTCCACGGGAGCCGGACTTCGGAGTGCCATATCGTGCCATTGGCCTAACAGATAATCTTCGTTCCATGCTGATTTGGGCTTTTTTGCCGTGGCCGCGATGATGCCAAGCGGTCGGTTGTGGAACAAGCGAGGCCAACCGGTATGCTGTAGCCATGGAGTTGTTTCATTCTGTTCAACGGTGTGATCATCATACTGATGATCACGGGACTTTGGAGGCCACATGTTTGAAGATAGCCAGGGTCGATAGAAAAGTCAGTGCATCATAACAAGAATGAATGATTGATGATGGTAAGCATATCAATCAGTAAAGTGCTTTCTATACTCCCAGAACGCGGTCACGAAACACACACGATTAAAATATCGATTTACACGTAGGCGGCCATGAGGTGGTATCGCTCTGCGCCACAAAGGAAAGGTTGGCTGCGAGGGTTGCAATGAAAGAAAAAGTAGCCAATGAGTGGGTTTTGCGACGCACTTTTAATCAAAAAGTCTGCAAGGACGTCCAAAACACCGTCCCTTTTTCAGTGAAAGAGGAACTAGCAGGGGTATAAAGCCAATGAGCGGTGGTGAATTTCCTCTTTTACTGAAAATGGGACTGACCATAAGGATGTAGATTTTAATTCGCGCCAACTTGGTGCGATTTGGAATTTGGAGTTAGGATGTAGGTATCTGCTGAGTTGCGTGGCGTGCTCGCGCGATTCTTCGGGCCATACCACCCTTTAAATTGATTCATTATACCACGTCTTGGCTATCCTCAGATGGGGCAGCCTGCAGAGCATTGCCAAACGGGATGCCCTGCGCGTTAACGTCGGCTCCTGCATCCAGCAATAGTTGTGCAACATCTGGGCGACCTTTATATGAGGCAGCCTGCAGAGCATTGCCAAACGGGCCGCCCTGCGCGTTAACGTCGGCTCCTGCATCCAGCAATAGTTGCACAACTTCTGGGTGGCCTCTATATGAGGCAGCCTGCAGAGCATTGCCGTACTCGCCGCCCTGCACGTTGACATTGGCTCCTGCATCCAGCAATAGCTGTACAATGTCTTGGCAGCCACTATATGAGGCAGACTGTAGAGCATTGCCGTAGTCGTCGCTCTGCCAGTTGGCATCGGCTCCTGCATCCAGTAATAGTCGCACAATCTCTTGCTTGCCTCCCTCAGATACACCATAAAGAGCATAGCCAAGTAGGCCGCCCTGCATGTTGACATCGGCTCCTGCATCCAGGAGCAGTTGCATAACCTCTAGGTGGCCGCCTAGGGATGCAGCACAAAGAGCATACTCGTACTCGTCGCCCTGCGCGTTGACATCTGCCCCTTCTGTTATCAAAGCTCTCGCCACTCTTGCGAGTCCACATAGGCAAACATAATATAGTCCAGATGCTCTAGGAGGTCCTGGCCGATAGTCCATTGGACGGTCGGCCTGATATAGTCGACACCACCGTTGAAATGTTGTCTCGTCTCGTAAAAAGCTAACCGTGGTTCGAACGATTTCTTCAGAAGTCTCGGCCGAAACGGCGTATTCCGTCCAGTATTCCGCCGCATATCGTGCTATCGGAAAATGACGTCTGATTGTGCCGTGTCTGTCCCTGGTATCGGTAAGGTACGTCAAGTAGGTTTTAACAATGGCAAGGCTGGCACTTTTGGGGTCGAACTGGGCTTGTTTTAAAAGATACTCTTTGACGGAGAAGTGAGCAAGATGAAGTTCTTCTACGGTCTCAGTGTAGTTTGTGACTGTGAGGATTATCACCATGCTGGGGCAATATCGCAGGACGTCGGTTTTCAGAGATAGTCTGCCATCAATATCGAAGCCCCGAGGCTCTTGATCTATCTCGGTAGCTATCACTTCAATCGCCTCTTGCAGTGTCAGAGGCCGCTTGGTGTGGACAAGAAACTGCAGGAGACGAATCGCGCTGCTCTTGTATTCCGACGGTATGTTTTGGAGCATGCGATAATATGTCTCATTCAGATCACGGGGCAAAGACCTGAGAGCTATCTTGATGGCTTTTGGGCTCAGACATCTCGCAAGATTTTCTAGTTGACAAGCTGCCCATCTGAACCTGCGACGAATGTCAGGAAGGATTTGCTTTATACAGATGACCTAGGTCAAAACTTACATCCCATCGGCTTCATTCCCGATTGTGTCACGGATTTCGTCTAGAATACCTCGAGATAGTTTCTTGTCCACAAAATCAGGCTTCTGTTTCAGTGTTGCATAAACATAGGAGCGTATGTCACCGTTGACAACTTTCTTATCAAGTTGGACACAGTTTCGCTTGCCGAATGACCGAGGGATCACGCTTTGGAACTCTACTTCAGGCCGGCCAGTGACGATGAGCTGGGCCTTCCTGGATGCTAAATGTTTCAGCCATTGCAGAAGTTCTTCCCTAGCTGTACACTCGTCTATAGCGTCAATGATAATGAAAACCTTTCCAGCAGTTTGTATCATTGTGTCAACACAGGCTGATAAGGCATTCGCATCTGGTTGTCTCCGTCCATCATCATGGGAAGCGAAAAGACTATCAAGTCTTCTCGCGGCTTCGTTTCCCTTATGATAAAGCTGAACTGCCAGCGAGCGTAGGAGATCCTCAAGTTTCTGCTTCTTGGGATCGTTGAAGTTGAAGAAGAATGTAAGCATTGTGTGGGTGTCTATTTGCAGAAGGTGATTAAGAATCGTCGTACTTAGGATGGTCTTGCCACATCCTGCCAGGCCGTAGAGCCATAGGTGTTGACGTGTCCTAAGTTTCCATTCCTGGAAGACGGGACTGTTTAGAAGCCAGGTCCTAGTGCCGGGATGATGGTGTTTTCTTGCCAAGTTAGCGTTCGTTGAGTAATCTGGCGGGGATAGCTAGCGCTCGATTTTGGCGAAGTGATGGTTAGATGCTAGGCTCATCACCGCATGTTTGGTTTCATTTCCCGTGGATTCGACTATTCAAGGTTAGAAGAGGAAGCGTGAGCAGGCGTTATGATACTAACTGGAAGTGAGGATTTCGCTAATAGGCTTCTCGGCCTCGACCTTGCTGGGAGTAATCTGGCGTAAGAGATCCTTCGCGTATGCCGCTGCCACCATTGCTGCAAAGCCCTGCCACTTCTTGTTCTTGTGCGAGTCGGAGTAGTCACATATTCCGCGGATCACCAAACACGGGAAGTGGTTCATCAAACCGGCTGCCTCCATCTCGAAGCAGAGAACGCCCTTCTTTGCTGCAAGCGCATCCCGTGTCAAAGCATCCTTCATCAAACGATTCGACGAAGCGATCAAGCCGTAGTGAATAGCGGGATTGTCTTCATATTCAGTACGATCGGATCGCACTACTAAGGTTGAGGGATCATCGCCACAAGCTTTCGCGCAGCTGGACTGATCATTCGGCGGGTGAACCTTTGAGGAGTGGTATAGTCGGTCGGTGCTGGATTCGGGCCGTTGGAACTCTTTCTTGAGTCTCGGATTCTCTACCAGTATATCGTCGATATGTTTGTCAAGCTGGTGTCCTTTGCGCTTGTATTGCGTCAAGAGTCTATGCACAGCCGCTCGCAGAATTGTCGGCGGCTGATTCAAGAACCCGGTCTCCTGGAATTCCTGACCCTGCACTGCCTTCCCAAAGTCGTACTGGAATACACCGCCCTTCCCGTGGCCAGAAGCACTCACCACGACGTCCCCAAGGCGAATGTCATGCTCAGGAGTCGGCGCACCGCCGCCAATTCCAACCATCAGGCCGAATCTGACGTTGGGGAAGCTGTTAAGCATATCTTTCACGACACCAGCGGCGGACGATATGCCGTATTCGCCATGGGGAAGGACAGCAATGACAACATTGTGTTTCCCGATCTTGCCCAGTGTGTAATTGTTGCTATCGTTAGCGGACACGAACTCGGGTCCTTCGTGTTCTTCGTCCAGAAAGAGTTGCGCAGCAAGGTACTCAGTTGCAATGGCGCAGATCCAGCCGACCGTATACTTCTGGGGATTCGACATGGTCGGCGATCGATATCGAGCGGCGAGGAAGACGTGATGTTGTATGGACAGAGAATTGAAACAGAGGAGCGCTCGAGGAGGCGGAAAGCAAGGCCCGCATGTTCTTGGTGGCGGCGGGCATGTATCAGTCTCTGAGGATACGTGAGGATCCCGTCAGTCAGCCTCACAACGCCTCTATGCAGCAACTTGCGGCAGGCTGGGCGTTGTAGCTACATGATTGGCGAAAAAAATCCATATCAAAGCCACTGCCGCTCAGATACGGAGCGAATGACGAAGCACGAAAGGCGGCCCATACATCAGCTGGACACTTGGTCTCCCAACAGAAGCAAATCCGGCGAACGGTAAGGCAAACATGTACAGAATTTGATGCCTCCAGTCTTTCTTGATTACCGCCCTGTCGTTCTTATGGCACACATAATCCTTGCATAGGTCCCCGTGGCTCTCCAATATTATGACTCTTTAGGATTCTGGGATGGCTGCCTGTATATCGAGATTGCGCGACAACAATAATAAATGGCATGTGGGAGCAACCATACTGGCGTTCGTCGCGGTGAGCGTAGGGTGGAAAGAATGCATTCTGTTCCGAAGGATGGCAGACGAAGAAGAAAACCCATTGTCAGCTAATGGGACGACATCGCAATCGCCCGGTTCATGCCAGCGGGTGGTGCTGCTCATCATGTCTACTCGTAATATTAGGCATATGGACAGTGAGTGGTTCAAGTTTGTATGGCTTACCGCCGAGTCACACGACAAGTTTGGTTACTCGCTTCAGGCAACAAAAGCAAATTCTGCAGGACTTTGCCTAGCCCTAGTGGGTACTGCAGCTCATCAGAGATTCATACTGCCACATTCCACCAGCCTAGGCATGAGGATAAATTATTTTTGGTGTTATTTTTAACGCCAGAATTATCTACGTAAATGGAATCGACGTCTGATAGTGAATATATTAATAATAGTATTTGACTTGTGCTAATTCTAAAATCTAGGCGCGAACCATCAGCGGTTGTGAAATTAAGTCGCCCAGCTTGGCAGCTGAAGCTACCTCGATTATTGATGGTGTGATAGGTGTTCAATGGAGATTTACCTTGTGTGCGAGCTGCAGGGTTAAGTAAGGTAGGCCGTCTTAATCCGGGTGAAGGAGTAGCACTCGTGCGGTCTAAGCCAATAAATAAAGTGAGGCGAGAGGTAAGCATGGGTGGTCAAGCCTTAGATTTCATTTTTAGTTGCATCTAAATCTGATCACGGTTAGAATTGAGAGCTTAGCGCTGACGCCAGGGACCTTAGTCTGTAAGCTGAAACCAGGGCTGGCGAAAAGGAGGGGAGTGGAAATAAGAGCGGGAGGGCAATCGTTATGGTATTAGCACGCCTGCAACCGTTTGCAACGGTGTTACGGTTGTTAGAATCTAGGGGTGGTTTGTCGGAAGAACGCCGGGAAATCGCAAGGTGGTCTGGGTTGGCACGGACAAAAATTAGACAATGCGGCGGGATTTAGTTCAACCTTGGTACAGTAGGGTAGCTTTCTCTCCAACAGTTTCGGGTATATAATAGTCCGAGAGACGGAATTGTTAGTGCGTCTTCTGGAAATTCATGTTTCAGAATAAGTGGAGACTGGCCCATCTCCGCAGTTACATTAATCAGAGACCTCTTGGATATCTTCTCTTTTGTCTCTTATGTTAGAATGTAATTTATAAACAGCCAAAGCGTACAGTCAAATTTAAAATTCGTTAAATTCAATGTTTACTTTAATACAGTTGAGGATTTTTTAACCTCAAAATGACAATTATTGTAAAAAAAGAGGACTATGAAGTTGTAGTTAAGGCTTAGCTAGGAACTAAGCCAGATTCAATCAGGCTGTGGCGCCAGGTTTCAAGCATTAATTTACCAATAACATGCGCCCACGACACGCTTAAATAAATGAGAGGCGCATTATTGCCTGGGCGCTTAGACTACTTGCTGGGCAAAACCATGAACAGATCACTGCCAGCTGCAGTGGGCTGTGCCTCAATCTACAATTCCCCGCCTTATGGACGCGTTGCCTGCATACAAGAACAAACACATCCTCTCTAGACAGAATTCCAGGGCTGCCATTAGATCAATCAAATCAGATTAAGGCGTAAATCTGAACTGAACTGATAACTTGCCCTCTATATCTAATCTAATTAATTGATTGATAGATATCTAATATATAATAGGTTATGTAAAGCTATCCCTAGTCTTAGTACCCTACCTTTAGGTTCTAACTAGCCTTATTACCTAAATATAGGCCCCCTAGACTAATATACCCTCCCTTAATTTAGTTCTTTAGTAATTAGACTAACTTAATACTTAATCTAAATAGAGAATATTACTATAAGCTAACTATAAGCTTTATAAGACTAAATGCTCTCTTACAGTTAGTAGCTATAGCTAGAATAATAAAAATATTTAATATAAATCTATTTAAATATAGGAAAGTATTACTATAATTAATCTACTAATAGATAGGGTTATTTACCTATTCCGGCTTAAGCCTATAATACTATTTAAGCTTACTACCTATTGCTAAAAGCTTAGGCTACTAACTTTTTACTTACTATTTAAACCTACTTTACTTAAGTTAGGGTATTAATAAAGATATAGCTAAAATCGTCTTAAAAGCATTATTATCATTTTTTAAGTACTAATACTTAAAGTAAGCTTTAATACTATCCTTTATATCCTAAAGCTATTATAGCTACTTTAGGGAAGTCTAATTAATTTTAAGCTACTAAAGGCTAAAGTTTAGATTTAAAATAATAAAGGCTATAAATAAAAATAACTGCCTAAAGAGAGTATAGTACTTATTTAGCTTAATTTAAATAGTATTTATACTTACCTTAATACTTATATACTCTTACCCCTCTATACTAGCAATATTACTTATAGAATAAGCATTATTATATAAGTAGTCCTCTTAAGAATATATAAAAAAGGTATCCTTATTAAACTGTAAGCTAGTAAGTAAATAAGCCAAAAGAGCTATTTTATAATAGCAGTATAATAGTATAATCTTATAGCTATAAAGTCATAATAGTAATTATAACTAATATAAGGGTTACTCTTAGATTTATCTAACTATTAATAGCTATATTAGTATTAATTTTATGCCTATAGCTAATTCGGGCTCCTCCCCTTAAATTATATACCTTTCTTTTATAGCTAAATTAGCAGTTTTATCCTTATAGAGAACTTTCCAGTCTTTAAGATATTCCAAGACAAATTCCATCCCTATTATAACTTCCTAAAGCTAACTATAGC
>PVQA01000640.1:0-72949 GCA_002980515.1 Fusarium burgessii | reverse complement strand
TGCTTATTTGGCTTGTACTTGAGACGCGGGCGTCCAGCACGTCTAGCTTTGCTGTATACACAGTCTAGCCCTCGCATCCGACATCTTTGGCAAGCTGGCCTTTCGCCGCTACATTTAAGCTTGCTTCCGGTGCAACTATCACAGCATCCTCGCAATCGTGGCAGAACCATTATGTACGAGTATTGTTTTCGCAGTATAACTGAGTAGTGGGCATATTGAGGGAAAGTTTGGGGAATTTTGAGATATAAAAGGGGATAGCCCAATTGAAAATGCGAAAAGGTACTTTTGATACTCCGTAGTTCGTCTCTAACTAGAAAACATTTCTATCCTCACCGCTAGACATTGGAAATCGTAGACCCTATCGGGTGGTGCGTTGCTACTTACCTAGCGCTGCATGTCGATAAGTACCACTTTTTTAGGTTACTTGACCGCCTCATGTTGTATATCTGCAGGCAATTGTGGAGGTAGTTGTCATGGTGCCATCCAGAAATGGTCTTGCATTTAGTGTGGTATTTAGATTTGACGGTGTCTTACAGTCGCATTACCTCGTGTTATTCGCCACCAAGACTCGTGCCGGAAAGCTTATCTTTGAATATCCAGATTGTAAATTAAATTCATGCGAGACAAAAGCTAATACGACCTTCCTTGCCCTTCTAGTCAAAGTATATTGCCATGTTCCCCTTGGGCTATCTTGACATAACTGGTCAAATTAAGCACTGGTGAATGAGCATGGTTATTACTTTGTATCAATCAATCAATCTCAATAACATAGTATTACAGCTGAAATCCAGGTTCGAGCTCCCAATCATAAAGAAACCTAACATCAATACGATCCCCTACCACGCCTCTTAGTTCAACTTTGATCTCTTCATCTGGCACAATATCAATGAAGTTGTTGTCAAAAACCACATGTTTTCCATCATTGTCGCATGCACTCATAACAACTCCTTTGGCTGGTGCATTGGCCCTCACAACAACCCCTGAGCCATCATCGACTATCTGGGTAGTTACCTTGAGATCAGGAGACATTTGCAGATATTTAAGTGGCTCTGGCCAGCTTACCCATCTTGCCAGTTGTTCTCCAGATGAGGTATCTCGTATATATGCAACCAGTACAGTTTCATCTGGGTTCGGGATTTGCACTCCAGCCAGAAGCTCAGTGGATTGGTTTGCTTTCAGGACAAATTGTTTAGTCTCCGGTGCCGTTTTCCATTCGGTTGGGTTTCCAGTTCGAATGTCAAAGGCCTTTAATTCCAGAAAAACTCTCACCTCACTGAGATGGCCATTCACTGCCCATACATCAACCTTGTGCTTTTGATCTGGATAACCGGTTGTGATATAAGGCGGCTTCGCCGTGACAACACGTTCCATTCCAACTACCATCTTAGCCAGTGCTCGTTTCGTGATATAATATGCCGGTTTGGGATTCATATCAAAATCTACGAGCGCCCAGCTAGTCCCAGGCCAGATGTCATTGAGTTGCCAGACCAAGACACCAGCGCAATTCTCTTCACCGGGACCTTTGAACTCGCGGCGCCAACAGTTGTAAGCATATGCCATAGCCTCAGCTTGAAGAAACTGCGTACAGTATACGAAATCTTTGAGGGGGTTCATTCGAAAGCGATAGTTCTCACCCATATACATTGGGTACCGCCTTTGATGACCAGGGCCTTTATCGTGAACGTCAAAAGTCCTCGATTGTGCATGACGTTCTTTTGGATCAGTGATAGCACGGCTCAGGGTCTGAAGACTAGGAGCTGACTCAAAGCCAAATTCTGAGACGAAACGAGATGTGTAGGCTTTGTAATCCTGGTACGGTGACATCTTCCCATGCCAGACATCCCAACAGTGCGTATCACCAACAGTTAGATCATTGGAGAAGCTTCCACCATAAGGCGAGCTAATCCAGTAAGGAACGTCAGTACCCGATGCCTTTATGACTGAAGGTAGAGTCCTTTCATAAATCTCGCGGGCTGGAAACGTGGTCTTATCCCATGGTCCAGTTGTGTCGCTGTAGTCAACATCCCAGCAACGATCTCCATCTGCGCACATGTAGTCCTCATTGTTGCCGCACCACAAGACAAGTGAAGGATGGTGACCGACCCTCTTGACTTGTTGTTCAGCTTCAACCTTGGCATTCGCAACAAAGTCTTGGGAACCAGGATAGTTTCCGCACGCGTATAAGAAGTCTTGCCAGACCATGATGCCTTCTCGATCGCATATGTCATAAAAGTCGTCATCTTCAACAATTCCGCCTCCCCAAACACGTATCATGGACTGATTTCCAGCTTTGGCAAGAGTAATCCATTTCTCATAAGTCTCCCTTGAAACGCGAGGGAGCATGAAATCCGCTGGAATCCAACATGAACCGCCACTAAAAAGACGAATATTGTTGACCTCAAAGATGAATGATATTCCTGGCTGATCCTTGAGAGAGTGTTGTAATAAACGTAAACGTCTGATACCCACGTTTTGACTCGCACTATGACCAGGAATGTTCACTTGAACTTGGTAGAGATTTTGCTCTCCATAGAGGAACGGGTACCATAGCTTCGGGTTATCGAGCTTGATCTTGAAGTCCAGAGCCCCGTTCAAAGATGTTGCTGCTTTATCTTCAACCACAACAGCCCCAGTCGCCAGATCCAGTAACTGGACTTGGACCTCATTGATGCTACTTGGACCTTCGACTTGGGCCTTGACTGTGATGCCCACAGAAGAGAGATCTGGGTCAATGTTCTGAGTTACCCAAAGATCATAAACTCGTGACTCAAAGACCTCCAAATAAATAGGCTTCCAGGGTCCGCAAGTGTTGACAGATGGTCCCCAGTCCCAACCCCAATGATACTGGGCTTTTCTCACAAAGAGTCTCTCAGATCCGCCAAAGCTGACACCTCGTCCAGTCTTTGTGGTCTTATAGCCAATGCGCTCACGTTCAGATCGACCATATTCCGGAGCAGCTTTGAACTTCAGCTCAAGAACAGACGAGGAATTTCTGCCGCTCAGTATGTCGGTAACGTCGACACGATGAGAGATGTGCATGTTGTTGCTGAACAAGATATGTGAACCATTCAGATATACATCAACCACTGTATCGAGGCCCTCAAAAACAAGAACTGCTTTCTCATGCGGTTTCAGATTGGCAGAAGGGATCTGTTCAGTACGATATGTCCAGTCTGCGTCATTTACCCAAAGACAAGCCAGTTCGTTAATGTCGATATAGGGATCTGGGATTAATTCATGATGAAGAAGATCAATGTGTGCGACTGTTGGAAATTGAGCAACAGGCAGGTAGGATGAAGCGATGCCATTGTTCAGGGAACTGGTTTGCTTGAACTTCCAGCCTTTATCGAGTTGAATTATACGCATGATCGATCCTGGACCAGGAGCATCTGTTAAAGAGGGATGTTGATGAAGCCTTCCCGTCTTGATCTTCTAGTAGATCAACTTGGCATTAATCATGAAGTGCCGCTTCAGAAGGTCAGGCAGTTGATGCGGGGATAAGTACAATACCCCTCCTTCACCCATGTTGTGACTGAGGGGGTCACAATGAAAGTGGATTAAACTCGCATTTACCCGGTCTACCCAGGAAAGGTCTGTCAAGCAAGACGGAGAGATCGACGCCCACTGGGATGTCCCAAATCCTCTGTGCTGAGCATGCAGGTGTAAAACGCAATACACTCTAGCTATATAGCGGATAATATAGAACATGAAATGAATTGTTTCGGATAAAAGTATCGACATACTCTGTATAGAAAACTTAAATAAAAACTCACTAAGAGGTTTCCATAAGTCCTAAACTAAGCCTTGGACTTTTCCTTGTCGCTAATAATAGACGAAGTCTTTACATCACTAGAAGCCTCAATAGCCACCTCGTCATTAAAGACAGCAGAGATCTCCTCAAGTGTCAACCCCTTAGTCTCGGGGAAGAACACAGCAAAGATGATAGCGCAGATGATAGTAAATGCCATCATGATCAGATAAAACCTCCAACCAATGGTTTGGAATGCAGTTGGTGCAGTCTCGAGAAGAGTAAGAGATCCAACAAAGAGACCGGCACAGGATATAGCAAATCCTTTCCCTCGAAGATGAGTAGGCCAGATCTCAGAACCATAGACATAGGTGGAAGCATCCATGCAGGTGGCGTAGAAGGTAAGGTGAAGATATAAGAAGAAAACGCCAGCTGAATTGCCCCCTTTATTGGTTGTGCCACCATAAAGAGCCACCATGATGCTAACACCAAGCAGTGAGATTGCGCAGCCGACGAGACCGGTAACCATCAACCATTTCCTTCCAACATAGTCAAGGAGAATAGCATTGACGGCATTGCAGGCAAGTCCTTCAGTCAGCCAGCCAGCCGAGAGTGCCAGACTAGCAGAACCACTGTGCCCTAGAGAAGCATACAGCGAAGGCCCGTAGTTGTTGATGACGGTGGTTCCTGTTAGCTGACCGGCAAGAAGAGTGGTGAAACCAATCAAGGCTCTTTTTCGATAATGAGGAACAGTGAAGATGGAAGCCCAAGACGATGGTAGATGGCGCTCAAGTTCTACCTGAGCGCGAATCTGGGCAAATTCAACCTGAGCCTCATGGTTGGTGGGGTCGCTGGAGTCTTTGTAAATGCGGTTTAGAATGGCCTGGGCTCGCTCATGCTGATCATTGTCGATAAGCCATCGTGGCGACTCAGGAATGAAGTAAACGCCACATGCTAGGATAAGAGGTGGGAGGCATTGTATGGCCAGAGGAGGACACCATTGAGCTCCATTTGCATTGACGAAGTAAAAGCCAAATCCGACCCAGGCAGACGACGAGTATCCTACCAAAATCGAAACACCATGAAGACCGACGAGGAGGCCACGAGCGTGAGAAGGTGCAACCTCACTCTGCCAAAGGGGCACGAGCATAACGAGACCGCCGATGGCCAGGCCTGTCAAAAATCTCGACACAAGAAACATAGCCAAGTGAACAGAACCAGCTTGGAGACCACCACCGATGACAGCTAGTACACTTGCCAGGAACATAGCCTTGCATCGACCGAACTTATCAGCGACAGCACCAAAGGTTAGAGTTCCAATCAGGCCACCACCCTGGAAGAGTCCATTGATTGCTCCGAAGAGGGCTGCTGCATTGCTAGCGGTGTCGAGACCGAAGTAATGGAGAAAGGATGGCTGGCCAAGGGTCGATCCGATGATGGCGGAACAGTATCCATAGGTGATACTTCCAAAAGTTGCAAAGGCGATGATCTGTCGATAAAGAGATTAGATGTTTCTCACAGACTTGAGGGAAGAGTACGTACCAGGATATTATAGCCAATGAGTGGCTTGCCGCGAAATTTGAGGAGAGCCATAGTGGTATGAGTTAGTTCATACAAGAGTTAACAGTATCTGGGACAATGTTTTTGCAACTCGCCTGGGTCTCGAGGGCGCCATGGAAGGTTCAAATACTCCAACCATTGCCGTTTACTTGTCTAATCCCATACCATATAATCTTAGCTAGATTGATAGGATGATTGACTGGCGTTCAGCAGAGGAGGCTATCAGAGTAGCCGTCTGTACTAGTCTATGAATAGTAAGGACCAGATAACATGTCTGGATAATGCTTACCCGGATAGAGAGGGCCAATCAGGTTCCAGCCTGGTAGAGGGGCGTTGCAAGAGACATCTCTAACAGAACAGGGCTTGGTTACGCTAATGTGCGGGGATAAAGCTTATCTTAGGATGCTCAGTTGATATGAAGACATATGGACTGGATAATGCTTAGCCAGGCTCCCTGGTTGATCCCAAAAAGACCAATCTAGAGCACTGGAAGATTATATTTGATAAGTAGTTGTTACCAATATCTACATACTATTGATTGCAGAGCTGGTGGCTGCACGGCTGTACACGGCTGCATTTAACCATGCATCGCTTGGCCCCCTACCCGATACCAGAACTTTCAAATAGTCTTCTGCTACAGTTTGCAATTGCTACGATAGCCACTATTGAATCTATAATGTGTTTTAACGGCTACCCATCTTTCTTTCTCCTCAACCATTTACGAAATTGACATGGTATGTATTATTTCGGCTTGATTGTTCCCGCTCGTATAGCCGTCCCATTCTTAGTGCGGAGCATTCCACGAGCTTGAAGTAGCGTGAGCTCTAAGGTAAGGGAGATAGAACCTAGTGCCACGTGTGGTATATGACCCCGCTCTGCTGTTGTAGTCTCTGTTCAAGGGATGCCTCTATCAATTTCCGAATATACCCAATTACTATGCAATGAGACCCCAGGTGACAGTCTCTGGAAAGCCGAGGCAACGGTCAGCCTTAGCTTGCAGTATATGTCGCACCAAGCGAGTCAAGGTGAGCCTACTCTCCATTCGTTGGTAAACAAGATGTCTTTGACACTAAACAGGGATGTAGTGTGATGGCCAACGGCCTTCGTGCTCGACGTGTAGTACAAACGGTGAAGTCTGTGAATACACAACTCAAGACAGTAATAGAAAGTACAAGGCCCTGTATTTTTGTACATGAATAGCTTTCAGTGTGGAAAGATCACTTGACCAGTGTAAAACATCTAACAACTATCATAGGCCGCCAAGCAAACGATATGTCGAGGCACTACAAGAGAGAATCAGGACTTTGGAAGCCCAAGTCGAACGGCTCCGAAGCGAGACTGAGTCTCATGATAGAGACAGAGCTCCGCTGAGCGTTGAGGACACTTACAGCATTTCGGAGGGTGATTCCATTTCTGACGATCCGACTTCATCCTATAGATCTCCAATCAGGGATATAAGCGATCGACTTGGAGCCCTCAACATCGGCGAAGATGGTCAGATTCACTACTTTGGCTCCAGGAGTAACTTTTCACTTCTAAAAAATAGCCCTGTAGCAAGCTCAACAGTGTCATCACGAGAGTTACAGAAACAGGCCGCAGATACGCTAGACAAACTGAATCTTCGTGTTGATGTATCCGATGAGTTGCGCAATCATCTCCTGGACCTCTTTTGGAGTTGGCAGAATACGTGGCAGTACCTCGTCGTCAAAGAACTCTTCCTCGAGGATCTTTATATCCATCACTCAGGTCGATACGCCTCACCTCTGTTGCTTTCCGCTGTATTGGCACTTGCAGCTCGATACTCGGATCGTATTGAACTACGCTCTGATCCTCTGGACCAAAATACGGCAGGTAATGCATTAGCTGAACAAGCCAAGATGATATTATTTTACGAGAATCAGGCACCAAACGTAACAACAATTCAGGCAACAGCCTTGCTTGGATTGCGAGATATAGCGACCGACAAGGAAGCGCTTGGATGGATGTATTGCGGTAAGAGATATCATATTTGACATACCATTTACTAACAGTAGTACTGTAGGCATGGCGGCGAGAATGGCTTTTAACCTTGGACTCCACCTAGATCGGAGCCACTGGGTTGAGACTGGCCATATAACGAAAGACGAAGCTGAGGTTGGAACTATTGTCTGGTAGGGCTGCTATGTCTTGGATAAGTGCGCTTCTCGTTACTTTTTGTGTCTTGCGGTAAGAACTTGTATAACTAACATGGTCTGATAAGGTTATTCAATATTGGACTTGGTCAACCATCAACTATCCAAGAGCACGAAATATCTGCTGCTCTGCCTTCTATCGAGCATAGTGCCGAGTATGAACCATGGCATTCGAAATCTCCAGTTGACCAACCAATCGTTTTCCCACGGAGCCATCAAGTTTCGAATGTCCGCGCTACAGTCCAGCTATTCAGGGTCACATCATCTGCCTTGGATGAAATGTAAGTGTCTTGTTTGGTCTAATCACTTCTTTACTGAAACACCTAAAGTTATAGACCTGGCAGCCAAAGCGTCAAGTCTCGAATTGTAGAACTCGTCACCAAGACACATGTCAATATTATTGAGTTTCAAATAAACCTTCCAAGTTGTCTTCGTCTATCGCCATCACCACTCACACCTACATTACCTCACGTATACTTGCTTCAGTAAGTATAACATCGCCTTGTTGCTTTCATACACTGACATGGTTCAAGCCTCCAAATCCATGTCGGTATAATCTTGCTGCATCGACCTTTTGTTGGAGTGCGGCGAAAGACGTCAGATCCAGGCAGTTTTCATCCTAGCACAGGATCAAGCCATCTAAAGGAATGCAGTCAGTCATCACATTCCATCAGTAACATTTTCAAGCTTTACAGTAAACACTACACCCTGGTGAGCAATCTTCTCAATTGCACTATATGGTTATGCTGACTATAACCTCAGCGACGAATACCAATCTCAGCTATCCACTGCGCTTTCACGGCATCGATTATCCTGCTCCTCGAAACAACTTCCACAGATGCCAAAGATCGTGATCGGGCTATAGCTTCATTGAAAGTATTGGCTGAAGCGCTCACTGACATGAGCACTGCTTGGGCCTGGAGCCAACGTGCACTCTTTGCAATTCGTCAATTGGCTATGGAATGGTCAGTGAGTGAAGATGCATTAGACGCACTTGGGATAATTAAAGAAGAAAGTGGCAGTACGGTTGAAGATGCTATTATTAGTACAGCACAAGGAGCCGAGATGGATGACCCAAGCAATTCTCTTTGGGTAGCTGAGGCCCCCCATTGCTTTGACATAGACATTCCTTTTATGACTAGTGAAGGGCTTGACTATCAAGGTTGGATTGGGACACTGTTTACAGAACCGGGTTTTCTGGGAGACGCTGCTTGAGTACATACAAATAGACTCAATCATATTTCATCACCTGTATCAAATGGCACTGGCACGGAAGCCAGCCGGTGTTACCGGGTTATCGGCCCAGCAAGTCAATATCGGGATACTACGAGTCGCTATCTCCTCGATCCACGAAGTAATAATATGTCTGGAAATTATAGGTTAGCGCAATTCGATAGTGGCTTTCTGAGGCTGGCAATACCGTAATCTTGGTGCGGGGATTGGGTTTGGATAATGCTTAGCCGGGGCTAATTCAAGCCGCATGCTTGCAGACCCTGCATATCATCGGAGCAATGCAATCTGTGGGGTAAATACTAATCTCTTTGATGGAACCTTGTTATGGAAAATGCTTACCCGAGATAAGAGAGGAGACACATGACTTTCACCCATGATGTGACTTTGTCAAGGATTATCAAGGCCGGTATAATGCCTATATAAATATTGACTAAAGCTGTTTCTACAGTACCAAGTTTCAAGAACTATCTCAATATACACTTTCCCTACCACCATCCATACTATTCTCCTCTGGTTCTCGTATCAAGATGTCAATCCGTCAATGGAAAACGGCCATCTGCCAGGCTGAGCCGTGCTGGTTCGACAAACCCGCTGCTATCAAGAAGACGATCCGCCTTATCAATGAGGCCAGCCAGAATGGTGCTTCTCTCATAGCATTCTCCGAGGTTTGGCTTCCGGGCTACCCCAATTTCCTTTGGTCAGGAACATATAGAGAGAATATGCCATTGGTGCAGAAGTACATGCAAAACAGCATGTCTACTTATGGAAATGAGATGCTTGAGATTCGCCAAGCCACTGCAGCCGCCAACATCTATGTGTGTTTTGGGTTTAGCGAGCGAGTTGGAGCCTCGTTGTATCTTGCTCAGGTTCTCATTGGCCCTGACGGCAACATTCTCCTTCATCGCCGCAAGACAAAGCCTACGCATGTTGAGAGAACTATTTTTGGAGATGCCACTGGAGATTCTCTCACTAACGTGGTGGATACTCCCTTGGGAAAGATTGGCATGTTGAACTGTTGGGGTAAGTTGACCAACTCATTTCAGTGGTTATTCTCTGCTAACGCTCATGACCAGAACACTTGCAGCCACTCCTCAAGTATCACACCTACTGTCAAGGTGAACAAGTTCACATCGCCGCCTGGCCATTCAACGCAAAATGGACTCCATCAGCTGTTGAGCCCTACTCGGTCTTTTCAGATGCCAACGAGCTCACAGCCAGCCGCATGTATGCCATGGAGGGCGCGGTTTACTGCCTTGTAACCAACCAGCCACTGTCAGCCGAGGGTGCGAAGCTAAACAGTGAGGGTCAAGGAAACGCAGACAAGGATGGTTTCATGCTCGCTGGAGGTGGTGGTGCTGCAGCTATCTTTGGTCCGGATGGCCGACAGCTGACCGAGACAACTGACCCCTTGTTTGATGGCTTGATCTACTGCGACATTGACCTAGACAAGATCGACTACGCCAAGACCTTGACTGATTGTGTTGGCCACTACTCAAGGCCTGACCTGCTGCGACTGGTAGTTGATGATCAACCCAAGAACTACGTCGTTCGTGTATCTGATGGACCGACTAATACACCATATCACACCGGTACAAGTGGAGAGACGTTGCTTTCTGCTCATGAGAAGCTGGATGAGCTTCTTGCAAAGAAAGCCAAAAAGGAGGCGACAAGCTGATGTATTGGCGGTTGTGATATATAACCAGTTGAGCAAGATGAAGGAAACGATATGGAAAATGACTGTATGGGTTTAACATGTATCGATCTTTTAAGTACGAGATAATATGTAAAGTCAGCGTGAATGGCCAAACATAGGAGTGCAACTAGATGCTTGCTATATAAAGCGCAACCGTACAGGCCAATCTATGTGACATTGGAGTGCATGTTGAAGCCAGTCTTAATCCTATGGTAGTCGATCTAATTGGTAAACTGATCAAGCGTATCAGTTTCGGTCATGTCGCCTAGTCTCAAGCTCTCAACTGCCAGACCAAGCTCGACGTCAATGGGCACAGAGCAATGTTGAACTCTCCAATCACCCACTGGCTTGTGCGCAAGAATAAGTGTAGCAGTTGCATCATCCTTCAAGCAGTTCACATCCATAACAACGAACGCATGCTGGTATGTGGGCAAGTCCTTGGGCGGCAATGCTTCAAAGATGTCATGAAGATGGCTGACAAATCGACTAACACAATCATCCAAATCTTTCAGTTCTTCATCATGGATCTCAACTTTGAAGATTTCTGGTTTATCAAGTCTTCCGTTTGGCCAGTTCAAGATCTTCTTTGCATAAGTCTCAGTCGCTATGTCGCATGCTTTCTGAACGTCTTGAGGGGTGACGTCATGTAAGCAATATGTCAAGACAATACTGTTCTCAACTGAGTGTTGGTTGCCTTGTTCGAAAAGATCACTGGCTTCTTGGGTGATTTTTTGGAACATGTTGTGATAAATAAGTCGGGAAATAGTCAAATAAGCAGCTAAGTATGAACAAGTAGTTTGAGATTTCTAACTAGCGACTACATCAGTAGCATCAGCGTTGAGGTCGAACTGTCGGATTAAGACTTAGTCCGGGCCGTATGAGCCGAGATATACTCCATTTTAGAGACATATATAGAAAAAGAGTTAAGATGGAACTCTTTTTATATAGATCAAAATGTCATATGCCTGACCTTGACTTTCGTATTCCTGCCCCGACGAGCTAATAGCCCTACAGGCCTTCTCTACCAACTCGAGCATACAAGACTAAACTGCGTGCTAGAATATCCAGTCACAGTGAATAGAGTCGGCTTCCTATAGAAATATCTCTTGACTTACCCTGTTTGTTCCTGTCAATTTGGTCCAACCCTTTCAAAGCACTTTTCAAGACATCATTTGCGGCCTCGATGTGGCCAAAGATTCCCGCTTTGTCCTTGTACACATATGGGTACTGTTGCAAGAATCTCAGTCGCTTCTCAGCCGCGCTATCAGGGCATTATTGTCTAGTAATTTTGTTTTAAATAGAAGTACAACTTACTCAGTGGCAGCCCTAACCCATCTTTCCTGCGACGCATATATCTCCAGTTGGTCTTCCTCAGTCGCACGCTTATACCGAACCCACATCAAGCTTTCTCTCCTCGAGTGCTTGCCATCAGTCAAAAGGGAAATGCAAAGAGATACGTCGTCCGATAGAGAAGGGGAGAGATCAGACGCCCATCAAAGATTGCAATCGCCGGATCAATACCGCTCCGATAGACAATCGCGAGTCTATACCTGATATATGTTAGAGCACAACCAAGTAATTCTATGTCTTCCGGTGGAAGAAATGCCATTGGCAAGCTGGCAAGAGAGGTATAAATTGCAAACCAGGTACATTGCCTGGAGTCAAGAAAGGTGAATTGGAATTATACGAAGTGAATTTATAAGACTAGAGAAGGCAAAATATGGCACAGCACAAATCTTTTGTTCCTTGAAGATCCAGGTCTATCGCGGGATTACTGCGCCAAGTTCAGCCGTCGTCTGTGCCTATAGCTCAACAACCCTTGAGATCAGGAATAGCATTGGGTCCTGAACCAAATGCAACTAATTTCTCACCGCAGTTGGCTGGTGGAGCCAGTGCAACCTGCTTATTGTCGAGGTCAAAGGCAAGATAAGCCGCCTCCAAGAAGGGTTCTGTTCAATGTATCAGGAGGGCATTCACAAATTATTACAAGGAACAGGGTCAACTTACGTCCCAAGACTAGCTGTCCTTTCCAGGTGGTCAAAACACCAACCCAGCAAGTCTTGCCCTTGTCAGCTGACTGTGTGGTGATGATCTTGTTGTAGGGGATTTTGATCGTGACATCGCCGAACTGGAAGTCCCAACTACCGGGCTCATTACGCTTGGAGCAAGGCACAAAATAGGCGTCTTGTCCGTTGTTCACCGCGCCGAGGGTCTTGTAGAGAGGATCAACAAAGGAATGGCGGAATCGGAGGTACTGGTTCGAGCTGTCGAGCAGGAAGACCGAGTCGTTCTTTTGAACTTCGTAGCTATGCACTTCGCTGGCGTCATTCTTGCCTTTGGGTAGAGTTTGACGGAGCCCTGTGAGAACGATAGAAGGTCTAAAGGTTCGAGGTTAGATCACTTTCTTCTTGAACGAATAATCTCGAGTGCTTACCCAAATGTACCAAGCTCATCCTTCACCAGCGGCCTTTTTACAAGCTTGCCCTTGAACTTGGCCGTGTCGATACCACCAAGAATGATTGAAGCTGTTATCAGGCAGAGTGTTAGCAGCATAGTCTGTTCGAAGGACAGAAGGACTTGCCTGGCTTAGAGCCGTGAGTGCGTAGATCAATACTGTAAGTACGGCTAGCAATCTCCTTGTTCCCAACGAGGTTATCCAAGAAGGAGCTGTAGAGCTTCCCAGGGGCATAACCATACTCCGGACTGGGGCCAAGTGCAAGTGACCCAATTCCGCTAAATTCGTCCTTATAAGGGTTGAAGAGACCAAACACTTGTTTAGGAATGCTAATGCCGGCAATTTCAACCTCGTCTTTGTACAGATCTAGATCAAACGTAAGGTTGCTTGGTGGATACGTTGTTGGATCGCCATATTTGGCTGCCGTGTGGCCCAGAATACGGGATGCGGTCTTGGATTTGTTGAGCTGGTAGTACCCATTATTGCAACCGTCGCAATCCGCGAACGTCTTGTCAGAAATAAACCCTAAGAATATCAGTTAAATGTACAACGGTATTTAACAGTGAGCTCATACATGTCGTCGATTTGGCTACGTCCAGATTCAGCGTCATTTTCTGGGGCGGAGTGCCAGCCGCTACTTCAACGATATATGAGTTATAGTCAGGGTCCACTTGAGTTCTAATCAGAGGCAGAATATGCAATCCAGCAGGCGATGACCTCGATTTTCCTGCGTGGCCCTTAGGAGTAGCGACAACACCCTGTGCAGCATGCACAAGGATAGGTAGCGCCACGAGCCAATACTGGTGTACCATCTTGAATTAGTTTAGAAGGACAGGGAGGCACAAGCAAAGAATGAAGAGAAAGAACAATATCAGTTAAAGAAAGGATAAACAGAAAAGCAGAAAGAGAGGTGGATGTGTTCTCTTAAGAGATAAACTCTTGGAAAATATACTTTATCTGTATGTTAAAATACGAGAAATATTAATAGCAGTATAAGTTCTAGAACCTCAAATGTTTATTAAAAAGCTTAACAGCGCATCGGATAACTCGGCGTCCTTATAAGAGTGGAGTCCAATTTTAACTACAGGGATATACACAGAGAGGCATCGCACTAGAATCTGCCAAGTGCGCCCTGAGTACAAACTCTAAACACAGTGACCATTCTAATTTCTGCATATTCATGCTTGATATCAGGCCTCTTATTTATTGCCCGTCAGATCGTTTGATCACTGGGTCGCAAAGTTTGTTCTTGCCATTGTGGCTAGCTGATCCCAGTGACTAGAACATGCCATGAACTACCGTTATGGTCGCAGCTGGCGTGGTAGGTCTCCTCTTTTAGACTTTCTAGAACATGGGCCGTACTCTTCTGATAGAAAGCATGGATCAAGGAGTCCAAAGAGAGATTCTTACCAATCTGATATCAATCCACCACCTTGTCATTGTCTGGTTGTTAAGGTAGACAAACAAAACAAACCCGAACTGCACAATTAGGTGCTAGATTCGGGTTTGGCCCAAGAATCAATTGGGAGCCAGATTACAAAAAAAAATCTCGGCCTGGTAGAAATAAAGTTAAACCCCCCTGTCAAAGTTCGGCAAGTTCGGCAGACCCTTTTCAGGCAGTGGATGACGGATCGTTGTGCCTAACTACCAGTACAAGAGTTCAGGCTAGTCCCGGTTAACTAACGCTTTTTAGAGTAGAAAGGATAAAGTGCAAAGGTACTGAATCACCGTATTAATATTATCGTCATCAAAATAACAGTGACAGATATATTCTTAGCCACAGATCTCAGCTACACATTCTAATTACACTTAGATGTTATATAATAGCGTCTATCAGCCAGAGCAGCGCCGAAGAATATATTGCATTCTTCTAGGCCATATAAAGGCTTTAATGAGCTGTAGGCTGTTAATTGTCTGTGCTGGCAAGGGACTGTATCAGATACTTTAAACAAAGTTCTAATTTTAAACTGAGATTTTTTCTATTCTTTACAATAAGTAGCAAGCCTTAAAACCTCGGGTTTCGGTACGCAGCATGGATGGAGCCAGTGCATCTCGAATCAGGAGTTCGTGATCTGCAGCCTCCCTTGGCAACTCAGCTTGCGATATGACAGTGATGTGGTCGGTAGGTTTAATTCTCTATGTCTCAAGCCATAACGCGATTGTTTCATTGATCAAGGTTGTGTTCTGAGCAGCTTGAATAAGCCCTTGGATTCAAGCATCCTTATTTTCTATCTACTTATCACTCAAAGCTGCAGGGCTTAATTTTCAGAGAATGTTCAATGCTCTTGCTGTTCCGGCTATACTCGTGTGTAGTTCCTGATCTTCCCAGGCAAATGTTATGGATACACTAAGCTTGAATTACATCTCGCAGGCCATCTAGGGCTATTCCTAAAGATCTTAAATGTCTTAATAGAATGCTAACAGACCAGACCAATATGAGAAATCTAAACCAAGAAGTCGTAGAGCATCTTTCGGTCTCATTCAATGCTCTTCACACATTTCGAGAGGTTGCTCTGGGTCAATGGAGTTTACACTGTTAGTCATCAACCTCGCCTGGAGCCAATACACAATCTCGCGAAACCAACTGACTAAGTTGTCTTGAAACGCCAGGGTAAGCAGATCTCATAAAGCTAACAAAGATACAATGCGACCCGACAGTCACACCAAGTGGTGCTGAACATATAATTGGAGATAACAAGGAGGATCTGCTGCCTCATGAATAACTTGAGATTTTGATCCGTACTTCATGTCATTCAAGAGCCATATTCAGACACTCACTCACTATGATGTAGCATTAGCAATGTTGTCGGGGAGTATGTGGAGTCGGGTTAAAAAGGCATACCTCCCTAAAATTCATTTATCTTGATATTATCGGAATCGCAAAGTGCCCTTCTTACGTACTTACTGGTAGGATAGCCTTATCAAGCGTCATTCTTCCACCCCTTGGGATGCATGTGCATCACCGACTAAAACTCCCCCATTCAGTCCCCTCCCACGAGAAGTTCTAAACCCCGGATGGAAACGAGTTTCAGCCCATGATACTGGATTATCAGTCGAAGAGAATAAATAAGTACGGCAATCAAGATGATTTCTGGCAGGTATACTATGCCCGGATAATAGGATAACTTCTTGCGAAATGTTATGACTCTGGGGATACAGCAGCAGTCACAGATAAGTGTATCCATCCGCGAAAGTTCAATCTCGCTGAATAGCCATGTAATTATGTTGGAAGTAATTCTTGCAAGGATACCGAGGACAGAAAAGGAAATCCACTTCTGGGAGTATTAAAGTTGGTTATGAAGATCCTGGCGATACGAGTTTGCTTTTCGTGGCCAGATACGAGCCGATGATAGATCTACATAGAAAAGCTGAAGAGTATTGTCTAATCAAGCACTAGAATTGGTAATAACAGCCTCGGCCAAGAAGTAGAGAGCGTTGGAGCATTTGCGTTAAACTCAGGTGCTCAAGTCTTATTCTCATCCACAAATCTTATACCTAGGATGCTTTGTGGAAATAAACAATATGAAGACTGTTCCGAACGATTTATTATCGCCTAGTTTACATATTGTTTCTCGAGAAGCCAGAAGGCTGTGGGTATGTAAGCGGGCTACCGGTGGGCCAAGGACAGTTGAGCCGGTAAGCTTAAAGGTTAATACGTTGGAAGGAATTACATTTGAAAGGGTTGCAAGCCATGAAACCATACTTTAGGTACTTGACACAAATAGTGAGATTAAGATACTTAAGGGACTGGGAATACAGATGCGGAGGTCTTGTACGGTACGAGCACTAGCACTATTGAGAGAATTAGAGGTATTGTTTATTGGCTAACTCTCTAAGTTATTATTGGCTTAATGGTTAACCCTGAAATGCCTGTTTTCCTGGTTGGACAGAACTCAAGACACCCTTAGCAACTAGCTTGTTGATAAAATTGAAGAGGACAAAGTCACAACCCCTCTTGGCAACCATATTAACTGTAACTGGCATCATCTCTTCCTGGAATGTGACGTTACTCTGATAGGTGACCTGTCCAATAGGAATTGTAACATCCACGTCCCCAAAGTAAGAAGCAACAGTCGAAACAGCTTTATGGCCGCGTGGATCGACAGGGTAGGAAGCTCCCGGAGAATCATTCAAGTTCTTTTCTCTAAATGACGGGAGGCCGCCTGTGCCAATATCATAAACCAAGATTGACTCAGAACAGGAGCTGTTGGTCGAAAAGAGGACCTGTTTGTGCCAAAGAGCTGCGTCACGAGTGCGGTTCGTCATTGCTGACTTGTAGCTGCTATCGTCTACCACTGCATTGCGGAAGTCTGACCGATAAGGCTCGTCGATAGGAGGAAATCCAGGACTATAGCTAGCGACTAGTGGGTTAGCCGTCTCTTTGATCAAGTCGTGAGTCCAGAGGACATTGAGATCATAGAGCATATCTTGTAGTGGGCGATCCAGAGTCTTCTCAATTGTATGTGTCAAGTTGATCTTATCGACTGTAACGCCAACAGCATCCGTTACACCGTTCATGAACTTCTGAAGAATAGCCTCGGCTGCTGGATTCTGCATCGGGAGATGGTCGACAGGGTAGAGAAGGCGCTTTGGGAATGTTTGGGCATCAGGAACCGACAGAGCTGGCAATCCATTGATCGATGTACTTTGGTGAAGCGAAGGATCGTACCACGCCTTTGCAAATTTGGCCCAGCTAACAGGGTCACGCGAGAAGAGCCCCGCGGTATCCGTGTTGAAGGCATTGGTCACGATGTTACCCATGACAATCATTCCTTGAGAGGGCCTGTTGCCGAATACACCAGCAACTGCAGCAGGTTCCCTGATAGACTTGCCCGTGTCGGTACCAATAGCAAAGTCAAGCCAGTCATATGCCGCGATGGAGCAGGCAGAACCAGCAGAGGAGGAAGAGCAAGTGAGAAACGTATCCCCGCGGGGATTGCGAGGACAAAAGGCGTCGTTCCAGTCCCAAGGGCTCTGGGGCGAGGCAAACTGAGATGCTTTCTGTTTGCCGACCAGTATTCCACCCAGATCAATGATACGCTGGAGAGCTGGGGCTGTCTTGTCGGCTTTTGGGTGAACAGAGGCATACGCCAAGCTCCCAGCTGTTGTCTGTATGCCTTCCAGATCGTATATGTCCTTAACCCCAATTCGCTTTCCAGCAAGAGGTCTATCGTCGTCGATACTGTACAGTCTTGACGGGACGGGAATAGAGGGAGCACCCCATTCAGATGTGGAATAAGGCAAAGCACGATAACCAGCACCTGAATCATATATGCCAACCACGAATGTTCTATAGGTATCGACATACAGCCGAAAGACTTTTCTCAAGTCAAGACTCTTGCCGTTGGCCATGCCGAACATGGGACAGGGAGTCAGGGTAGAGTTGCCGCAGAGACTTGGACCGTTCTCACCAGCATAAATGACTGTGTTGCTGAGACTATTGAGATAGCTCACGACTGAGGAGTCAAGATCCTTCTTATCGCCCGCGCTAACAAGGATAGTATCGAGGAAGGCCGTGGAGAAAACATCATCTTGATCCAATGAGTTCTCAACGACCTCCTTGAGCTCATCAGCAGTAGTGCTGCTAAGCAGACCAGAGATGTAGGTAACAGGTCCTTGAGCTGGATCCGAGGAATACGAAACAGAAGAAAGAATATCAGAGGCGACAGCTAGATACTGCGAGCTATTCACTGAGAAGATTTGGCCTTGAGTATCTGAAAGTAAAGAGGAAGCAGTGTTGAGGAGTGTGAGGCCTGCAATGGTCGTTGGCCAGAGCATTGCAAGAGCGCACTTTAGATTCATGATTATGTAAATGTTGTGGGGTGGTATCAATGCCTTTTCAAGTGATTTCATCTGACTTAAGTAATTCCTTGTGCCAAAATCTCAATATCATCTCTTCTCTCAATTTTCATGTCCATAGTAAACCAGCCAATAGTGATCTCCCTTCCCTTTGCTTTGCTTTTCTCTTTTCTCTTGTCTCTCGGTTAGACGACCCTGGTTCTTTTTCCTCAAATACTGACACGGCACTTTCTAACACGGCGCAAGGAGCCGATATCTCATGCCATCAGGATGAATGTCTCAAATGTTTGATACCACCAACAGGGTTACATGTATCATTGCAGAGGTTCATGGTGTGTAGATCGCTGCTCAACGAATAACATGCTACGAACTGAATTTAAAGTTCACAAAGGGTCGTATAAAGACCTGTCATGATAAACGTGTCATGTTGACAGATTTGGCGAATTGCATGTTGGTGTCCTGTAATTATGATGATAAGACCAAGGGTAGCACCATGGGTCGAAGTCGGCATCGACAGTTGGTCATAATACCACCTTTTTCCATCAGTTGTCAATTTTTGTCTCGTTCTAGAGCCATTATGCTATCCACTTAACAAGAATGATCGATACAGGAATAAGAGATTGTAAGCGAACCAGCTAAAGCTCCACTGTCAATGTGGCATTTCCGTTTAAGCAGCTCGGGCCGATAGTATTCACGAAAAATCTATATTTATATAGAACAGAAGCTTCGAGGGGCTCCATTGATGTCCCTTCATAACTCAGCCCTGCTACTACCTTCTATAAAGGGAAATTCTCTTGAGCTGTTCGGCAAAGGCTATTCAGCGACTTATTTTAACTTTCCTCGCTCCCGTCTATCCGCGCGGGATCTACACAAAGAACAGTTAGAGTTCTGAGGACCTAATAATTAAGTAAAGAATGAAAGAAATTATTGCCATGTGACAAGTTGGAATGGACATTATCTTTGCGGTAATGCATTCAAGCTGGGACTTTTACTGCTCTCTTAAAATAATTAGGATTTATTCAAGTACGTACGTTAAGTAGGGATGAACACCATTGTTGCTCCCGCCTCACCTGCAGGACAAACTTGGTAGAACGGGACCGTCGGTAGTTGATACGGTTCTGTTGATCTATGTCGTATAAGACGGGAACGATACATGGTAAATGACGCCAGTAGAGGTAACAATATGATTCCGCTTCAACTGGGAACTCACTACGCACACCTGATAGATATGTCAGTGATCCTATTGGTTGTATTAGTTTTCAGGCTCCGTTGGGCATTCAACTTGTTTCCGGCACTCCCTTGCATGAACCTGTCACTAGAGACCAGGGTCTGTGAACAGAATTACTATATAGCTTTTGTTTACTGACCAGTCATTTCGACACAGTCTCGACACAGACATGTCTTAAACCATTGGCTGAAAGGTTTCCTTGACATTCACCACGATAGTAACATCGCAATCATCGCCGAGAAAAGTGCCACTTATGATGCTTCTCACAGTGAGAGAAATCCATGAACTGATGTCCAAGTATAGGACCATGTTTTTTTAGTTAGAGCTGATTTGGCCGAGAGTTGATGCTTGTAGAATGCCTTGCTTCACATTGCCCTGACTAATGCTACTTGCCACCATCATTCCATATGGTTCAATGTACGCGACTCTCGTGAGAGGGTGTTTGTTGGCATCTTCGGCAGTTGAAGTGAAGGCTTACAGGTTTAGCCGGTAATAAGATATTGGTCTATAGCTATAAAGTCTCCAGAGGAATTTCACTACTTCAAAAGTCATCATCTTCATTCAACTTTACAGTTTACCTCATCTCACTCTTTGTCATGTTACTCTCACTCTTTATCAACCTACTCTCATTATTCAACATGCGTTTCTTCAGCTCTAGCAAGAGAAGCTCTCCCAAGCATCCCAACAAGGAGCGTACCATCTCTCTAGTCAAACCGGTCCTGAACTCACACTATGCCAAGAGACAGATCTCCAAGGCTGGCGAGCAAAAGGTACGCCCTCAAGCCTGGGTCGATACACCTCAGATTGTGTACTCTGAGTGGACTCAGGCCGCTGGTGGCATCGATGAGCCACTCGGCACCCTGCCCTCCAACTTCTCTGTCGCTCTTGTTGGCGGTGGTATCACCAATGTGGTTCTCGCATTCAACCTCGTCAAGGCCGGTGCCGATGTGACTATGATCGAAGCCACAGACCAGGTCGGCGGTCGTCTCCGAACTATTGAAACTCCTGACGGTGTCAATGTTGCTGAGATGGGAGCAATGCGTTTTCCTCCTTCTGAAGACCTTCTTTACTATTATGCCAATGCTTTCAACTACACCTTTATTGAGAATTTCCCAGATCCTGGCAAAGTTCCCACCGTTGTCTTCTACCAAGAAACTCCTACTTCATGGATCAGTCAGAATTTCACTGTTAAAGGCTTCGAGAAAGTCCGCAACGGCTGGGGCTCACTGATCTCCAGAGGTCTGACTGGCGGCTCTCAGTCAATCACTGCAGCCACGCAGCTCACCAAGTGGCTCAGTTCATCTGACACTGATACTCGCTCTCAAGTCATCCCCGAATGGCAGAAGTACCTGGACGAGTTTGGAAACGACAGTTTCTACACCGCACTCCAGCGCATCTTTGGTGAGAAACATGAATGGGACGTTCCAGGAGGCCAAGTATGGACTAAAGATGACTTTGAGCGCTTCGGCACCCTCGGTGTTGGCTCCGGTGGATTTGGGCCCGTCTACTCTGCTGGCTTCAACTCAATCTTCCGTCTTATTGTCAACGGCCTTGAGTCAAACCAGGCCATCTTTGCCAAGATGACTGACAACGGTCTTCAGGGAGCCGGCATCAGGGATCTGGCCCAGGCCATATGGGAGAAGGCTACCGACCTGGGTCTCAAGACCAAGTTTGATACTGTTGCTAAGATCACCAGCGGTGGCGGCGATGGTGTTGATTACGTTGTTATTCAAGAAACGCCATCTAATAGCAGTAACAACACTATTCAAGAAATCGAGTACGATTTTGCCATTGTCGGTACCTCGAACCGTGCCATGAACTATGCCTTTGCACCTGTCTCGGTAACCACCAAGCCCATCATGTCATCTGCCGTCAACCGAGGCATTACAGATCTCCATATGACTTCATCATCGAAGCTGTTCATCCGCACCAAGAAGTTTTGGGATAACCAGCCTGCCGATTTTCCTCGTGTGATTCTGTCTGATACAAACCTTCCACAGGCTTACACCCTCGATTACGGGCACCCAGACTATGGCATGGTACTTCTCACATATGCTTGGGAGGATCTCTCGGAAACCATCTTGGCTATCCAAGATCCTCAAAAGCTACTCTTTATTCTCAAAGAGCAGATTGCCAGGATCATGCAAGACAGCAGCTATCCCAACTACGCCGACTTCCTCGAACCGGTCACCGATGATGACGTTTACCTTGTCCACTGGCCTCTCGACCAATACTCATATGGTGCATTCTCTCTCGGTCTCCCAGGACAGGACAGCCTTATCTCTTCCATGTTCTATGATTACCAGAAGCTCAACAATACTTCGAGCTCCCGGGTTCTGATCAACAGCGACTGCACGTCATTCCTTGGAGGATGGGTCGATGGTGGGCTGCAGCCAGCTCATAACTCCCTGGCGGCCATGTTTGAGCGTTTTGGCTCTTTGAACCCAGTTGCGGCTCAGTATGCACCTTCTGCACTTTTGGGGGCTACCCCATACCAGTACTAAAAGGGACTTGTCATTCCTTTGATAGCTATACATTTTCATTCTTTGATGGAGCGATTTGTATTATTGCACATTTAGATTATATTTAGCACAGTCCTTACCGACACTACATTTTTTGTATCTTATCTATTATAAATCATAGAATTCAAAATTCAAACTATTTCAATATTATATCTAAAGTTTTTCAATGTTCGTCGTTGGCAATATAATACGTCTATTGTTTTACCTATGTCCTTCGCTGAAACTAGGGTTGGGTTTAAGCCCTATCAATATCTCTGTGTGAGATAGATCTCCGCCGAAATCTCTCAATCTTGGAACTAATCGTCTTGCCACAATTCAAATATTAAAATTCCGGACATCATAGTGTTTCATAGTACGAAATACGTCATTGATCCCAGCAGAGGTCTTTTTTCTTGGTTTCAATCTGACGAACGCACAAACATGTGAAAAAGCGAGTTTTGCTGGCATTTGCAACATAGACTTTTGGTCCACAAGAGCAAGCCACATTTCAAGAGACCATTTGTATGTATTTGGGACATTATTTCTTGATGAGTGTACAAATTGGTAACCGTAGCGACGTAGAATGATGGCAGAATCAGCAAACTCCAGGCGCATACCCTAAATCGATGGTTTGAGACGACATACAAATACGCCAACAATTACGTCGACGATACCGAAAGCGTCTTAAAACGACCCACTCTGCAAAGAATTTTAAAGGAGTTAACAGTGACGAACATAGCCGTACTTGTGCTGACAGAAGACCGATGGAGAATGCATCTAAGGTCTAGTAAGGAAACAAGAGGCAATTATAAAACAGTATGGCCAAGTTCTGAAACAGGGACGAATTATCACCTGAGACTAGGAAGAAAGAAGTAGTGGTTCCCACTTGAGGAATTGTGCGGGATGATAACGTGATAAATCCGATCTGCAGAGGCTTTTATCTTGGCGCCAAGTAATGTACTTTAAGGAGCAGTAAGAACGCGGAATTAGATTGGAATTGAGCAACAGATATAACCTTAGCATAAATAGCTATTAATTGCTCCATGGCACATGCACTGTATCTTTACTGATAGAGTGGTTAAAGCGTCTCTTAAGTCAGTCGATAATTCGGATGTACCGCTCCATCGGGTAGACACTTCGGGGCTGTAATATCTGGACTGCCCAGATAAAGTGGAGTCAGGGGTATTAGAGGGAATCCGTTTATCCAGGAGATTCCATGTGAATCGAGTCCCAATCAAATCCCAGAATAAGATAAGAAAACATGTTCTCTTGCAACTCGTTCCAAAGGGCTCTGTGATTATTGCTCTCTGCTAACGTTAACATGGCAGCTATTATAACTCAAATCAATCTGACCTTCCAATCTCAATGATAGTCCAAGTTCCCCTCATCTGCAGGGGGAGCCCTATGTCGTGCTTCCTCGGTATCACAATCCAGATGCAGTGGAGAATTTGGCCACGTGAAGTTTTAGTGTTACTATAGATGGACATTTTATCTCAACTGGATATCCGGATACCATGGTTTCTTTGGGAATCCATTCCGGACCAGTACAGATACTTGTTTTCCTTTCTCTCAAAGTCTAACCCTCCAAACTATAGGGGCTTCACTAAGAAGGATCTTCATCATGATCAGCGGAGTTCATCCTGAGTGAGACTAGTTCAAACGGCGGAATTGATTGACGTTACATCGGAAATACGCCAAATGGGGCAGCTCCCCTGGCAATTGCACACCAACTTGGTCTCAGATCCCTGGCAAATACCGTAGAACCTCCCTGAAGAGGAGCAACTAGTTGAATAGTACAAACACGCTATCCCAAGCTGACAGAAAATCCCGCCAACAATTCACCGTCAAAACACGTATCAACGCCACCCAAAGTTTCTGTCCACTTCAAATTATGCCGCTAGCTATCTGATCTTGACCGCATATGGCCACATACGGGGCACCGCAGCGGTTGCAGTCGGTCGGCAATACCGCAATTAGAATATAATGCAACAATTATCACAGGGCTACTAAGGTATAATATCGAATAAAATGGCAGTTGGCCGTTTCATATAAAGTTTCCACTTCCCAAATTCTCGTCTCTTGGCGGGGTCTCTATCCTGACAAACTTTATCTGCGTAAAAACCATCAATTGATCTGTCCCAACATGGCAGCTCAGATTGAGAATCGTGGACCAGAGCTCATGGCGGTGAATATCACCTTTTATGCCATGGCTCTCATCACTTGCATATTGAGATGCTATGTTCGCGTTTTCATGGTTAATGCGTTCAGGAAAGACGACTGGCTCATGGTCGTCGCCACGGTATGTCGAGCTTGGAGGTGTTTCTCGTCGCAATAAGACTCCCAGTCACTAAATGTTCATTATCTTTAGCTCCTCTTTACTTTCTATGCGACTTCCTCGACTGTTGGTGTCACCTTTGGCACTGGTCGACATCACGATGATCTCGAGCCTCGTCAAATTCACTCCGCCATGCAGGTGAGCAATTCCAGCCCTCAGTGGAGGCATCGGATCTCACATGTTCTATCTAGTGCTGGTGGTTCTGCTACCTCGGATATGCTCTCACCATGATATTCTGCAAGTTATCGATTGGTTTCTTCCTGCTCCGAGTCACAACCGAAAAACTCCAAAAATGGATCATCTATCTCGCCATGTTCTGTACTGGCCTCTCCGGCGCCATCTTCTTCTTCGTCACTCTATTCCAGTGTCATCCTATCTCATACTTCTGGAACAAGGATGATCAAGATGGCACATGTATCAATCCGCGCGTTGTCATTGCGCTCGCAATTCTCTACAGCGTTTTCGGTGTACTCTCTGACTTTATCTTTGCGCTTCTCCCCGGATGGATTATCTGGAACTTGCAGCTACACAAGCGAACAAAATACTCCTTGATACCTCTTCTTGCTATGGGTTGCGTGTAAGTGCTTTGCATATTGAATGATTACAATAGTACTGACTGACAATCTATATAGTGCTAGTGCAGCTGTCATTGCTCGATTTCCATACTTGCACTTGATTGCGAAGCCTGACTTTCTCTGTAAGCTCAAGGCCTCTTGTCGACTATTATCCAGTCAATTAATTTGTCTTCTCCAGGGAACACCACCGACATCGCCATCTGGTCAACAATTGAACAAGGACTGGCAATCACTGCAAGCAGCATGGCAACCCTGCGGCCTCTGCTCAAACAAGCAGCCTTCCGCTTGGGCCTCACCAGCAAGCCCATATCGCTTGGTGCATCTGGTTACAGGTCATCACAACGCACTCCTGGGCCTGGAACTCCGAAAGCCTTCTCCAGCCGTGAGGCGTATACGCTCTCGTCAGTTAGCCGCCAAGAGAAACCCGAGAAGAGAGGGGTCGGGGGTTTTGACTCGAGGAATCCGAGTGATCTTAAAGATGGTATCAAAAAGGAGATCAAGTGGGAGGTCAAGGTAACGAGAACAGCTATGAATGAAAGTGAAGAAGAATTACATTCTCCGAGAACGTGGAGAAATAATAATGTCATCTAAAGGATAAATGCCTACGATCATTTAGCGAATATCTTAATTAATATATTTCTATGTCATGAATCTAATTCGTATGTCTTGAACTATAGCAGGGAACCTGGGCAGTACAGTACTGGATTTCTCGTACTGCGGTTTTAAGCCCAAGTTCATATTTGTGGCTTGGATGGCCTTGACAATGATTAAACTTCGGCGATGATGCAATTTTCACTTGTTGATGAATCTGAGCTCCACGTCTTTCCCTCTTCTCAATCGGACAACACGAGGATAGGCCCAGAATTATCGCGACCTGTTGGGTCTCACATCTCCACGCCTAAGCAGGGAGATAATCACGATACAATCACAATCGCAAGCTACATTTCAGATCAGCAAAGCCAACCCATGGTTCAGCTTGTAGAACGCCTGAAACAATCTAATTACGGAGTTTTTTGATCCTGCATTGTCGGCTGTTGCCAAGAGTTTCTAATAATTCTCATTTAGCAAGGCATGGCAGAACCAAGTAAGCGTGTTGGGGGCCAGTACTCCAGAAAACGCGCGCTGCAAGCATGTCTTGTTTGCAGAGCAAGGTTTGTATCATCTTATTCATCTACACGTTCATACTAAGCTAAGCACAATCCAGAAAGTCACGATGTGACAGCCAGAGACCACGCTGTGGGTTCTGCACCAGTACCAACTCTGAATGCACCTATCCAGATACAGAGTCCAACAGGTGAGACCCTACATATGGCCGTTCCGCATCACCTGGACTAACATTAGTTTCATTGAGCCTGGACAAAGCTTCCTTGCTCATCATGGAGAGGATTCAGACTACGGAGAATAACATGCTGAAAGAGCTCAGGGATGCTGCAGCCAAAGGATCTTTAGTAGCTTCCGACAACTCCTTGATCACACCAGTGGCTAAGCAGCAATCCAGATTGTGGAGTCAATGGCCGAGTGGGGATATAATCATGTCTTGGAAGGTCTTTCGGCATCCTATCGCCAGATGCGGTCAACAACGACATTGGGATGTGTACCGAGATGAGCTGGTCCCAAACTGTGATGGAGCTACTCGAACAGCTGGACCAAGTCCCTCGATAAAGGCAGAGTTTTTGAGGCCGGATTCAACGATTGATTCTTTCGACTCTGATCAAATTATGTCGGACGATACACCGGCGAATGCTTCATCTCCAGAATCACTGGATCTTACGGCACCACTAATCAGGAACTACGCCGTCAATATCCACAACAAGTCCCCCATCTTGGACCTAGACTTCTTGAAAGACTTGGAGGATCAACTACTGAGCGATAGTCAATTTCAACATTGGCCTGTTTACAAAGAGTTGCCGACTGGATTACATCCCCCAGACATGGCAATCCTGCTATTAGTCCTTGCTTTGGGTGAGGTTTCAGCTAGGGCGAACCCGGAGAAGAAGCCTATTGGGCAATCCAACTACATCACTCTGGCGCTTCCTTGGCTTGGAGTTACGGCTTTCAGTAACGCTTTACCAATAAAAGACTTGCAAGCGCAGTTGCTGTTGGCGAGTTACTATATGTGGATATTGAAGCCATGGAAAGCTTGGTGCTACGTTGAGACGGCAGCTGCTAAAGCCGAAACAATATTGCTAAGGTACGTGAATACCCCTGAACTCTAGCTTACGGGCCCAAGTCGCTTACAAAACAGGTATCCGAATATTCTAGAAGAGAAACTTGGCCACCGAGTACTCTGGGCCACTGCAAAAATGCAACTGGAATTGACCGAAGAGATCTATCCTCATCTTGGACTTTTGAAACCAGGTAGACTCGGGCAGCTGATCCAAAGCACTCCAATTCCGCCACCGCCTCCTTAACCTTTTGAATGGCCGAGCATTGGTTCGCAACTCGACACGGATACCTGGTATTACTATCTAGCCGAGACTTCCAGTCGGCGATTGGTTGAACGTATCAAAGCAGAGCTTATTGATTGTAGATGCTCAATGGCATCAGAACAGGACAAGCGGGATCGATGTCCTTGTAAAGTAGTAAATTTGGCTCTTTGATGATAGTGTCTGATATATTCATTTTTCATGTTACTAAAATGCTCTTGTGATGCCTCTCTTGTAGGTTGCACAGAAAGAACAGTAACCTTAGTGGCTCTAATGCTCGTATACAACCTTGTTATATATAGCACCAATACCATCTATATCAACCTTGATTATATCACCTTCCTTCAAGCTAATCTGAGGCTTCCTTCTGAAGCCGATACCAGCCGGAGTTCCGGTAAAAATAAGGGTTCCTAAAAAAAGGGTTAATTATGGCTCAAGTGAAGAAGACACAGAAACTAATAGTGTTGAACTTACCAGGAAGCAGAGTCATACCCTGGCTCAAGAAAGATATAATGTCAGCTACAGAAAAGATCATGTTGTTGGTGTTGCTATTCTGCAGTTGAGACCTGTTAAGTGTACCCCGAATTCCAAGACCTACTGTAGATCCGAGGATATCTTTTGATACAATTGCAGGCCCGATAGGTGCAGAAGAGTCGAAGCATTTCGAGTAGCACCATTGACCTCCGCCCAAGTGAGGTTCAAGCTGCCATACTCTGTTTGATACATTGTTGCCGGCCTGTAATAAATTTATTAGTGAGTTGTGCTCGATCTTTTCAAGCGTATTGGCTTACTGTATAACCAAAGACATAGTCTAATGCATCTTCCTTGGGAACGCGAGCGGCCTTTTTACCAATCACGATTACCTAAACATGTAAATATCTTCCCTGTCGCTCTTGTCGGGGATTCGTACAAGTTCTGATTCGTAGTCTAGTCTTTCCTTCTCCCAGGAAGTTCGAGGGAGAACGAGATCGTCGTATGGGCCCGTAAGTGCTGTGGCTGGCTTAACGCTGTACATGGATTGTCAGAACCTTGTCTTCACGTGAATGTACTAAAACAGTATTGAAATACTTACAAAACGACAGGCACCTTTGGAATAGGCATTTTGGCCTCTTCAGCATGATCCGTGTAGTTCAGTCCGATGCAGATAACTGATCGAGCATGGTCAATGTTAATGGGACATAAGAGCTTCTGAATACCGTGCTGTTTGTCAATGATTTGGGTCTTGGGTAAGAAGGGGCTTCCTATCTTGAGAGGTTTAGCAAATTGGAGGGCCTCGTCTGCAGCACTGTAGTAAGTCTTGCCGTTATCTTTTGAGATGAAAGTAATAAGGCGTTGAAGCAATATTTTGGCACTTGGATTGATAGAGAATTGATGTCGAAAAACTGGAGAGAAGATGGACATATAAAACTGATAAGGAGCAATGCCGAGTTTTTAGCACTGAAATAAATACTCGAGTTATGTACTGGCGTATTCGTCCGCTATCGGAACCAGGATGATCTGGGGTCTGGACTACTTGGAGATCTCCGAGTCAAGCCCCTACGTAAAGTTTTGGAGGGCGTCGGCTCAGAGGCCGAAATGCCCCGAAGATGCAACTCAACCAAAACAGGACTAGATCATTGCAACATCTGAGCAATGGTGTCACAAATACACGGGACAGGCCGACTTTCTGTTCCTTGGTCGTGTTAGGGTATATAAACAAACACGTCCTCAAGCTAGCTAGCATGTCCACCAGCTTCTCAATCCATCAGCCCTGACTTCATCACCATGGCCGATCTCCAATATCTCAAGACAATGCTAGAGCGCACAATGCACCATCATCTGTGGCTTCTCGCTACGACTTCTGGAGCTGCCGCTTTGGTAGCGTTTGCAGCATGGTGTATTAAAGACTATTATGATTACCTTACCCTTGGCCCTGGTGGACCACCTTATAACATGAGAGGATGGGTGTGGATTACCTTTGGTATCCGGCCCTTTGCGTTAAGTAAGTCTGGTGCGACTTATGTTGCAGATTATCCTATAGAAGGAAGCCATCTGACGATTAGAAACTTGCCTCGTAGACAGGGAGAACGAGTGATTCTTGGTGGAATTACCCCTCATCGACAATTATCACAGCATGCGCCTAAGCGTAGGAGAACCGTATGTCCTCAATCTCTGCTTATTCCAATACCCCAACCAACTAACTTAATGTGTCAGTACATCCAGAATCTGTTTACCAACGCCACACGATAACACCCTTTAATCCTCGAGACTAAGAAATTGCTGTATGAACGCCATCACGACGCACTCTTTGTATTACGCAAACTCCTCGAATTACAGTCCGAAAGTCTCCCTAAGATAGCGATTATTGCGAGAGGCGAACTCGGATATGCGCACCCTGATCTATTAGTCTATTTATATTTTTCCCCGGCAGACGCTTGCGTCATTATTGAGAAGGGTTGGGCTGAAAGACATAGGCTCTCTGTTCCTGAAGACTTGTGGGTGAAAAACAAATACGCTATTGCTAGTATATACTTGATGATTTATGGACCTCGTGATGAGAAGGAGATGGAGATTTTGGGGGTTATTCTAGAGAATGGTATTCGCTTTATGACTAGTAAAGCTGAGGTGGAGAAAGTGCAGTGGAAGGAACTTGAGTAGGGCGCTTTGCTTCTGTTGTTGTGTCATTATGTAGGGCCTAGTAATCTACATTTCAGTGCTTCGATCAATGAGAGAGGACCCTACCTAAGCGTGACTATTAGAATGGCGACTTTGCTTCTTTATGGTCTTATAACCCGACACTCTCATCATACTTGCTAGGCCACCAACAACTATTCGCCAAGGAGAAACTCGTGAAGAATGACGGGACAATTATCAAAAAGTATGATTGGTCCGCTTAGTCACCAGTCAGCCATGCTACCTTATTATATAAGGCGACTAGCACCTCCTCTTCTTATTCTAAGAAATCAAGGCTCTTTAAACCCTCTCTTATGTGCTCCTCTGCTGTGCGTGCCACAACAATACATCAAGATGAAGCTTAAATGTGATTATTTTAAACTATTGTCATACTCTCTTCAAATTTCACAGTAACATCCTCGATGTCCCTCCAGTCTCCAACTCCATGGGGCCCGGCCACGCGAATTCTATATTCACCAGCATCCACCCGCCGTAAATGATCTCTCTCATCCCAATACGAGAAGTCGCGTGCTTTCAGAGAAAACTCCAAATCTTGTGAGGCTGCAGGCTCAAGCAGATCCGTCTTTGCAAACGCGCGGAGTTCTACAATCGGCCTCGCTATCACTGGGTTCAAGGCTTCAACGAAGACCAAAACGGTCTCAGTTGCTCCTAAAGCGCCAATGTTCTTCAAGTTCAAGGCGACTTTGGTTGAGGTCTGGTGGTGTTTAAATACAGAGTAGACGGGGCTCTTCACAGAACAGCTGAACTTGGTGTATGTCAAGCCGTGACTAAAGGCGAATCGGGACTTGTATGTCTGAAGAGGCTTTTGATGATACCTAATATATACACCCTCGCGATACTGAATCTTCTTGTCAGAAGTTATAAGTCTCTCAACGTGACTAGCGGGATAATCCTCCATATTATCCCAGAATGTGGTCGGGAGTCGAGCGTAGGGTGATACTTCGCTAGATAGAACTCTAGCTAGCGCATTACCAAATTCCATGCCTGGGAACCATGCGTAGATAGCAGTATTTACTTGATTAATCTAGGCACTCGTATTAATGGGCGATCCAGCGTTGACGACCATAATGGTTCGGCTACGGCAAGCTTTGGCGATACGGAGGACAAGCTCATCCTGACGGCGGGGAAGTTGCATACTGATACGGTCGAATCCCTCGGACTCCCACTCAGCACCAGTACTGATAACTACTAAAGATGTTTCAATAGATCCTGCGAGTGTCTCGGCCTTATTTAGAGCTGTATCATCATCTCGCGAGATTGATAGTCCCAATTGGCAACCCTGGATGAAGAACTCACGGTTCACATTCTGGGCTTTGTGTTTTGAAGACCAGTTTAGTACCTCGAACTTGTACTGTCGACCTGCTTCCAATAGTTGTGGTTCTTCTCTACAGATTTCAAGCTTTGAGCGATTAAATAGAAAGTCCTTAGTGGAAATGCTGAGATCTCTTTGAACGTTTAGAACAACTTGATCGTCTATAAGACACTTTGCGTTTCCTGGCCCTCCCAGATTAATATTGTATGAACCGGTCTTTTGCTTGATAAGCTCTAGCTTCATGCTTGTACAAAAGTTAGAGTGGTCTAATAGACCATCTGGAGCATGCTTAATGAGTATGTAAAAAGTGTCTTTTAATTGTTGAGAGTGGAAAAGCTTTTTTGTGGAGGGTTGATCTCTGTTATACCAGTTAAGTGTGATGTTGTTAATGCCAAGGCCGGATGCGTTTGGAAGTGGCATAAGCCGGTTGATAGTGATGCTAGGTCTGAGTATAGCGTTACTATATGTATTCTGAATGCCATCCTATGGTGTTGATGAGTATGGTACCTTGAGATTAGTAGACCCTCCACCGAATAATGCAGGCTCTATCGCATGACGTCCAAATACAGCGAGTTTGGTATCTCGATTACTAAGTGGAAGTATATCTTTCTCATTCTTGAGTAGGACTATACTTGACTTAGCAGCCTGTTGGATCAGGGTTCTTGACTTGATGTCGTTGAGATAGTCTGGTTTTTCAGCCTTTAAGGGCGGAGGGAAACCAGCTTTTCCAATACGACCAGTCTTTTGAAGAAGATCGATAACCCTTGCAGCTGAGTCTGTGATTTGATACTTCTGTACTTCACCCCTTTTAATGGCCTCCAATACCTCATTGTATTTGCGGAACTTTATCGGTCCAGGCATTTCGAGGTTAAGACCAGTGTTGAAGGCTTCTACTGTGCTGTAGGTTCCGAACCAGTTGGAGATGACGGCACTGTTGTATCGCCATTCGTCGCGTAGGATGGATAAGAATTTTTGGGATTCGGAACAGAATGAGCCGTTGATAGAATTGTATCTGTAAGAAGATCCGATTGGCAAAAAAATCCATCTAACAAACTTTCGATGACTTACGCTGTTATAATATACCATAGATCAGCCTGTTTAATAACAATTCTGAACGGCTTAAGGTATATCTCTTGCAGTGCTTGCTTATCTATAATGCTATTACTCTATCTTTGTCTGTTCTCTGCCTTATTGGCTAGAAAGTGCTTCGGGCTAGTGGCAATGCCGTGTGCTTGTAGACCTTTTACAAATGCAGCAGCGATGAGGCCACTTATCAAGGGATCTTCGCTAAAAGACTCAAAGTTTCGCCCACCTAGGAAGTTAGACACGATTTGAGTAGAGCTCTATAATAAAGAAATTACATAAAGGATAGCGATGGATGTTCATCGTTGGAGCGAGTAGCCCATGGAACCTTTGCGCTTGCATTCTCTTGCGAGAACACCAGCCAACTTGATACCAATTTGACATTAAAGAGGCTCCTAGAGCTGTCGCGCAAGGGATGGCAGCAGATGGCGCGCCGCTGATCCAGTCTTCTCCTCGGACGCCATTTGGACTATTAGAGAAATTGAGTGATCCTAGACCCAGAGCTTTATTCGCGGGAGTACGCCAAAAGTCTTGCCCGGGGAGAAGATCCACGGCTTGCTCTAATGGCAGTTCTAATGAAGAAAAGCCCCGGTCTATTGAACCCATTGTGTTTGGTGCTGACTTGGGGTAGTAGTGCTGGAGATGGGAATTTCTCAACTTGGGACTAGTTAAATATGATTCAAGGGTAACGAGGCACGATCCAGATTTTCCCAACTCGTCGGGCATCTCCAGATTTTTTCGAGTCAAGTGATGATGCCTCTAGTTTTGCGTTCACTTCGAAATGATCATAAATACCTACGCATTACCCCAGACTGAGTTGGAAGATCATCAGCCAGCTCTCTCTGACTATCAATAACTATCATAAAATTCTTCAGTCTCAATTATGACTGCCCCGGCTTCAACTTCGCTTTTCAAGAACCCTAGCGTTATGAGACTGTATCTTCTTCTTATCCCTGGCTCTCTGATTGTCAGCGCTGCAATGGGCTATGATTCAAGTCTCATGAATGGAATTTAGGGTGTTTATTGATGGCAGAACTGTCAGTGCTAACCTATTCCCAGCTTGATAGTGGCTAACTCGTGGTATTGTAGACTTCCACTATCCTTAAGGCTCTCTCCTCGGTATCATGAATGCTATCCTTCCTCTCGGTGCTGTCTTCGGAATAATCCCTGCAGCTTGGTTGTCTGATAACTATGGAAGACGATGGGCGATGGCTGTTGGCGATGTTATTGTCATTCTATCAACCATCATCCAGACTGCTAGTATTAACAGTCAGTACTTCTGAGCGATATGACTGCGAAACCTCAGAAGAAGGGCTAATGATATCTTTAGCTCCTATGTATATGGCTTCACGATTCTTAATTGGCCTTAGAATCACCATCGCCTCCAGTTCTGCTCCCATGCTTGCCGCCGAACTTGCCTATCCTGAATCTCGAATAACTCTAATATCGATGTATAACACTCTCTGGTACTTAGGAGTAAGTCTCTTATCTCCAATATGGTATATATAACCCAACTGATCAATTTCAGTCTATCATCGCAGTATGGATAACATACAATACTTACCGCATTAACTCCGAATGGTTATGGAGACTACCGACAGCTCTTCAAGCCCTCCCTGCCATTATTAATCTCGTTGGTCTGTTGTTCCTCCCCGAGAGTCCTCGATGGCTTGTTAGGCAAGACCGTTATGAGGAAGCCCGTGATATTCTCACCAAATACCATGCAAATGGTGATCGAGACTCTTCTTTTGTTGCTGCTAAGTTTAAAGAGATTTGGACTGCATTACAGCTCGAGCTGGCTGGCTCACGATCATGGAAGGAGCTCGTGCATACCAAAGCTAACAGGCATCGAACATTCCTTGTTATTTGCTGTGCTTTCTTCCCTCAATGGTCTGGAAATGGATTGGTCGTAAGTCAGGCACCGCAGAGATACTTATGCACATCACTGATCATCTCTAGTCTTACTACATGGCTCCCGTTCTTCGATCCATCGGTATCAACTCACAGGAAGACATCACTCTTATTAACGGAATCCTTTAGATATGGAACATAATTGTTGCTATGACTGGTGCCAACCTTATTAATCGAGTCGGTCGAAGGCCCCTCTTCGTTGTCGCAACGGCATGCATGCTTGCTGGTATGGTCGCTTGGACCATCACTGGCAGTATTTTTACAAGGACCAAGTCTGAAGCTACTGGCGCAGGTATCCTCACTTGTGTCATCTTCTTTGCTTCTTCTCACAACATCTGCTAGAATCCCCTTAAAGTCGCATATCCTATCGAGATTCTCCCTTTCAACATACGCACTAAAGGTATTGCACTTCTCATAGGATCCATCAAAGGAGCCAGTTTCTTCAATCAGTTTATTAACCCTATTGGACTGAAGAACCTTAGCTGGAAGTATTATATCGTATACTGCATCTGGCTTTACATTGTTCTAATTACCGTATTCTTTATGTTCCCCGAGACTAAGGTAAGTCTTTTGCTACTCCTTTCTAACATTAACCTATCTAACTGGGTTCGCAGAATCGATCACTTGAGGAGATATCTGAAGTATTCGAGAAGTACTCCGACGATCCATCGGACAGGAAGGGTGAGGCTACCGATATTGAGTGCATTAAGCATCAGAAGAACGAGAAGGAGTGAATGGAAAACTGAATTCAGATTGTGCCAAAGATGGCAGATGCTAGCTTGTACCTAACAATTATCCACCTAGCTTGGACAACATTTGCACTTGCACTATTTTAGCCACTTTTGTCTGAGACTGGAAATCGATAAGACTTACTGTAAAGGATCCAGAATCACTGTTTGGGAGAGACACTGCCGTGCATGTTGCAGGTTCCGCTTTCTCCTTGGTACCGCACACATCGGTACCAGACATAGCCTCGCAGACCGCAATTGGAGACTGGTTTACTTTGTAAGTAAGTACCTCTCAAGATGATGTATTTACTTACGCAAGGGCTAGTTCGTGACACGCAATTCTGTGAAGCAGCAAATGGGATCAAGGCTGTAGCCATGACAAAGATACTGGAGGGACGCATAATGGACAAGAGGTTATGTTAAAGTCTGACAGGCTATGATGTTTATGCCTCAAGACATGAGTCGTTATAAAGGCCAAGTGAGGTATAAATACTTTACATTAAACGGTCACCCAGGGGTCCCTACATAAGGCTTACCGCCTTTTGAGAAGGTCAAGACGGACCCAGTTGAGAAAGTTAAAAACTGATCACTTACCCTTGCGAGGAAAGTATTGACAGCTCGTATCTATGGAAAGTGGATAATAATTATAATGAAAGTGGAATCACCTATTTGGATAAAACAGACCCTGGAAAAGTTAATTTTTAGAAACAGTTCTCTCCCTGTTAGACTTTCGGTCTTTATATCGCAGAGATAATGGAGACAAAAGACCGCATACTCCGTATTGTGCAACAATCATTAATTAGTAATACTATCTCTTACCTCAAATGACATCTACAGGTCAACTCGAAAGTATGTACATGCTTAGGTCTGTAAGGCGTTGGTACTACCGTGACACAATAGCCAGATACATCAACGAAAGTAAGTAGTCTAGGACTAGCTTGTCGAGCAAATCTCTTGAGTAATGCAGAAGGAACATATAGGAAGAGGAGGCGCTTATATTGAGGCAGCAATGAGGTCGAAGGGTTTATCCATAATGAATGAAACAATGTTGTAATTGTTCTTTAGTCTATTCCTGAAGCTGCAGGGTCATATGTTCATGTTTTAACTTCACCGTTGTAAGGATCATCAGAAAATGGACAAATGAGGTTGCATTCGTATACTACCCACTATAAGGACTGACTCGTCAGCTCCATTAGTTCTGGAAAAATGAACGCTCCACTGAAAGTGCTAAGGAAGGCTGTTCTTTCAAGAGTATAGATAAGAATTACCAGCTGGTAATCAAGGCTGGTATACACAACACTTTAGCACTGTGACCACTACTATGTTTGAGCCCTATGTCTCTTTAGTCATGAGAACTTGATGTGTTCCTTCATCACCCGGTACTCCCCGCCAGGTGTTAATGGCTCCCGAACATATTCCAACCACAGATCATCAGTAGTATGTTTCTTGACAATCACGCTCAAAACTCTTCGGTCTCTAGTAACTCCATATGGCCAGATCAGTCGTTCTTTTGGCCAGCCCTTAGCTAAGCCTCCGGCAAGTTCTTTCTGCTCCCTCGTAGCAGTAAGCTTCGTCTGTTTCGTTGTTGCTTCTGAAGGTTGTTCCCCAAGACCCCACATAATAGGCCACTGTTCTTTCTGATCTGTGAGGAAACCCTCAGCCCAATTACTTGTCTCTTGTCTCGTGACAATTTGGAACTTGAGTTGATGTTCTCTTTCATTCTGAGCGCCTCTTGGTATCTCGAGTCCGTCTTCCTCAATCTCGATCAACCTTATCGCCATTGCAACGGTATGTTTGTTCATAGTAAGACTCTCACTTCTCTTCATCTTTTCGCGCTCGTATAGAAGCCCAAGTGCTCTCCTGCGAATGACTGGATGGCGACATTTCGCTGCTATCCAGTAAACCGGCCCGACTACCTCACTTTCGAAAGTAAAAGACGGACCTTGGAGAGTCTCTGCGTCGTATGCGACAACGAAAGTTGCGGCATCAATCGCAGTGGCCAGTTCACAAAAGTGGTTTCTGTCGCAAACGTAGTCTGACCCTGAGACCATGGAGTCAAGGAGGACTATCAAAAGACATTGACGCTGACTGAGAAGCTTTGCGGTTCTCATATCTTGCCTGTTAAAGTCGCTGAAAGCCAGAAACGCGTCAAAAGCGTGACGCCATTTTGCTAATTCGCTGATGAGATCTTGGTGTCTTGCATGTAACCTATCATCCAAGTTTTCCTCTCTTATCTGCGTGTCTCCTAGATTCTCGACTTTGACGCTGTTCAAGCGGTAGAACTTGACATCGTAGATAAGGGTGAATGCAATATCAACAAGGTAGTATAAGACGCATCGTGCGTCGACAAGAGAAGCAAACTTGAGTGGTATTGTTGTGATTTGCAAAAGATGTTGTGGAAAGTCAACTCTATCGTTGCCGACGAATGCTAGGCGTAAGTATATTGGAGCCAGATATTGTCTGATGATATCGATCTCTGGTGACTTTCTGTTACTTATGTTTGCGAGCAACCTTCGGCCTTGTAAGATATGCATCTTGGCTGCATTATGATGCTCATGTCCCAGCATAGACTCGATACAGACAAAAAGCAGACATACGAGCAAAGGCTTGACTCTTGACTCTGTTGCTTGAGACCATGACCGAACGGCAAGGATAGCCTTGTTGTATTCGATGATACCTGGTCTGTAGTTTGGAGGACCTTGACTTGTATGCGTTGTTTTATCAGCATACATCAAGCTGATTGCCGCGATAGCATGTCGTATTGCTGGATCAGTAGGCGCAAGTCGCAGAACCAGGTTGTTCCAAAACTCTCTGTCTATCACGTCGCCAACCTGTAGAGATACATGACTTCGGTAGTAGTCAAAAGCATGGCTGCTCAACTCATTACCAAGATCGCTATTGAGAGCGCGAGTAACTGGTGAACGTTTTCGAATGATTAATGTTTGTTGACTCTGATTATCAGAGGCTTCATAGCCATCGCATGTGCGACCTGTGCCGATACAACGTTGACAACCTGGCCTCCCCTCATCACATTTGATCTTGCGTATTCTGCATCAACTGATCAGCATGACATTGCTCCGGGTCGATCTCGTTAGTTTTACCTGCATGTCATGCATCCAGTGCGAGCCTTGGGGAGTCCCCTCCGAGGTCGTGACTGGGATGCACGTAGTAAAGGTCGTGGTCGCTCTCCAGACATTAACACACAAAAAAATCAGATTGACGTCTGTCGATTTGTCTGGGAGGTCAGCACAACGTCGCCGGTGAGGTTGATTTCTATATAATTGTCATTGCGTGGAGTAAATGCACCAAAGAAATATGAACATATGGTAAACAGGAACCGCAAGGACTTACACTGGTAGACTTGAGAGCAACTAATCGACTTCGGAAAACGTTAAGCGGAGGTGGCTGGAACAACATGCAGTGAGATTATATTTAATTGGGCTGAGTGATTTGCATTGTTTTTATTCGCTCTTTCAATGGATCTGAGCTGTCGGTTAATAGCTGGGTAAATGATAAGATAAGCACTTGGCACTTTGACTGTTTTTGTTGATTGTGTTGCATCAATGTAACATCAAGGAAATTGATGTAAAATAGCTAGATGTTGTCCTCTCTAGGGGATAGCAGAAAACTTAGGAACGAAATGCTAAGTGATAAAAATACTTAGCAAGTTTAAGATAAACTTAGCAGGCTGTTTAATTAGTTTATTTTCGTCCTCTAATTTAGGTCTTACGTCTTCTGATACCGCATCAACTCATAAGATTCGGTAGTGCCTGTAGATACACGCCATTTCATACATTTGACTCATAATAATATCTAGCAAGCTATTAGATCTTTAGTTACAGCTATACCAATAAAGCAGTGAGAAATAGGTTAATTTTTATCTACAGGAGCTACTGAATTTATGAGTTAATGCAGTGTATCTGTATAATTGACTAAATTCAGAACTTCTATCTAGCTTGCAACCAAACAGGATGGCCTATGGCTTTTGGCTTTATCAACAGAGATTTGAACAGTATAGCCTCTATATTGACTGGCATACCAATAGGTAGTCAAAGATCAGTATTCAATCAGCTACCTCAATGACGCAATTACTCCTTTAACATGCGGCAAAAATATCACTTACCTCTCTTCTCAGCAGCTGGCTCCTGTCCACATAAATTGGTCGATTGTGCCATGTAAGAGCTTACTTTTGTTTAAGAGGGCACATGTTCTTACTTATGCCAAGATTCGCATTCAACTATTAGCTTAGGGTACATTGCCGGAATGATTGGGATATGACTGATTGGAACAACTAATCCAGTGGCTCCAAAGCTCCCTTTCCACTGATCTTCACTTCGCCAATCTGTCTTACAATTGACTCTGCAGATTCCCGACTCTTCGCATCAACCCAGTTTCCATGAATCTGAGCCTTGACATGCATAGGAAGCTGGATAATCGCGACGGGCTTCTCAAACTCCTTAGTATCAAGAACCACAAGCTCGCTGCGATTAGCAACGCGTCTCTCAAGCATAGCGATGATCCATCCATCACCCTCAGGTGCATCAGGAGTACGAGGAATAAAGATGGGCTCCTGAACGAGAGAATCCTTGCCTGCAAAGAACCACCGAGTCTTTCCCGTATAGTGACTATGCATGGCCAGTCCATTCAAGCCGTGAAAGATGTTAGTGCCGCCTTGGGAAGTTTCGGGGATGAAGACGTTTAGGAAGATGAATTCATGCTTGTGTGTCATGAAACGCTCATCCATTCGGGGAAACTCGGATGGGACGTCGAGAATAACCTGGGGGTCTACCATCTGAGTTCCGGTAGGTGCATTGAGGTCGATCTCCCAGCGAACAAAATCCGCTTTCGCATCTGGAGATGGCTGTCTTCCATCCTCTGGTGGGAAGAATGGGAAAGCATTATCGTGAACACGAGACGACTCGAGATATAGTTTTCCATCGTCTTCTTCCCATGCACCACCGGTATGGATAGGCATACAGTTCTCCCAGTGGTAGACTCGATGTTCCCCCTGTTTCCATGAAGATGGGATTTTGGAACTCTTTCGACGAGGAACCACGATGAAAGTGGCAGGAAGGTCATAGCTCCAGGCCCAATGCTGCTTGCCAGCCTTCATACGCTCAACCTTGGCTTCGAATGGCCACAGCAGGAGAACAATCCAGTTGGGTGTAATGACACAGTCGTGAAAGAAGGCACACCAGGGAGATTGGATCCATTGCTCATCATGTTTGATACCCTGTTCATCGAGAGCATAGATGACTATGTCCTTGGTTCCCAGCCCTTTGGCTTCATACCCAAAGACAACGAGTTCCTTGGAATATGGATCAACTTTGGGATGAGCTGTAAAGGCTTTTGCTTTGATCTGGTCACCGAAGGGGTCGTAGCAGATGGTCTCGAGGGTATCTGGGTGCATTTCATAAGGGCATGCAACCTCTTTAAGAGCCAGTAGACGATTTGCCCAGTAAACCATATTTGTGTTGGCCGTGGAGTCAACGGCTGCCCTCACACATGGATGATGGGTGAAGGGATTTCGATAGAGACCAAACAGAGCTTTGCCGGCCTTTCTTTCGAGTTTGTATCGCTCGGTCTCAACGTACTTGATTCTCATGTCAACGCGACCGTTGTGGATTCTAAATGCTGAGACATGGCCATCCCCATCAATGGGAACATTGTTAGGGTCAGGAGGGACAAAAGGATCACACATGACTCGATAGAAAGTGCCGTCAATAGCAGATGGGATTTCGCCGAGAACCACGAGGTCACCAATTTCTCCTTCAAGTCGGCAGGGAGAGTTGGAACCAGCGAGATCGAGAGCCTCGGGCCACTTGGACTTGAGTCCATGGTGTTCCTCGGGTGGAGACATAGTATGGCAGTTATTCTTATGATTGAGAGTTGGAGAAATAGAAAGGGTTTTGATGATGGAGAAGTCATAATTTCTTTTCTTTTCCGCCCATTTATATAGATTTGTTCACTTCGTACTGAGTTTCTTGGGACATGAACGACCTTGACATCGGCATAAATTCCACCCCCACAAGTTGGCTTCGCAATGAATTCCACCTCCGCACACTAACTCAACTTGGCCCAATGAATGAGTGGAGAGCGGGATAAGTCCACCGCCACATTCATACAAAAGCCAATAGAAACAAAGTTATTGTCATTTCCCCGCGTTGTGACCCCGAGTTCTCCCAAGAAGGTTTAGCCAAGGCCAGATTGGGTTATGATCTGTACCTGAGATCCTCCCTTCGGTAGTTGAACCATGTCTCGAGGGATATGACAGCCGAGCTGAGGCGTTTCTCGCCAAGATCTGGAAAATTCCTGCATGAAAGGAGACTTGTCACTTGAAAGCACTGTTGGTTCTGATACTGAAAGCATTGAATCTTGCTGACTGTTGCTTTGCTTACCTGTCTCTATGCAAGGCAATGGATACAACTACGTCACCGTCACAGGTCCCAAGGTCTTCAATCATACCCCGCCGAGCAAGTATGTCCTATGTTCCCTGCCTTTTGAATTTATCTTCAACTGTTGCTTGCGTAACAAGATTTGCCAACAAACTCTAGGGATCTCAGAACCTCCCTCTATCTGCTCTTTCTGCCAACGATCCTTCACTCGCAGGTATGTCTACCTACCTGAGGCGTTGGAATACCCACTGACAACGCCTGGGTATCAGAGATGCGCTCAAACGGCATTGGGGGACGTGTAGGATACGTCTTGAGTCAGGATCTGAGATCCCCTCTTTATCGGGTCGCCGGCCTAGAGGCAAGGAACGCAAGGCATGCGATCGTTGTGTACGTATGAAACGGGCCTGCGATCGTAACTATCCGTGCAGTACATGCTCTATACAAAAATATGGATGTTCGTATGAGCGAGCAAACACTCCCAAGACATCGATGACCTCGCAGAGCCAGCCAGAAGAAGATTCCCATCAAGTATATGAGGCGGAGATGTCCGATTTCCTTGACCCAGGAACTAATAGCATGCCTGGTATCGTGACGGATTATATCGACCAGTCTCTTCAGTGGCTACGATGTCAAACACCGCCTCCTCTGCCCTGTTTCAATTTCGATATGTTCAATAATAACTACGGAAACCCACTTTATCTTGGATCATATCTGAACCAGACCACTGCACCACAAAGGACGGCACTGCCATTTCTGAAACGGTTCACAGAGTCATCAGGCATCGCGGATGGCTTCGATTGCGGAACGTTAGCTCAGAGTCGGCAACTCTACGATTCCATTGATAACTCGCATTGCCGATTCTTGACCGCAAAGACACGCGAGATTGTAACTATCATCAAAAGAACTATGACCCGGACACAACCATGTTCCAACATCGGCCTAGAGTGGTCTCCAATCATGGAGAAAGGATGCTTTGAATTCTTTTCCCCTGTCAATCTACGCAGGTTCCTTCTTCTCTTTTGGTCCGGTTGGTATCCCAACACTCCCATCATCCACAAACCGACCTTCAACCCCGAAGCAGAACCCCCGGGACTCGTTGCATCGTTGGCTGTTCTTGGGGCGTGCATGTCACCAGAGCCTGGCGATTGTGTACGTGCAATGGCGTGGCTTGCCCCCGTTGAAGAAGCCGTCTTTAGCGATGGTCTCCTATTCGATGATTCGGTCGTTGCATCTTTGGACATCATAGGTGATGAGGAGGTGGTATGGAAAAGGTTAAAGGCGCTGCAGGCTGCGTATTTTGTTTGCATTGCTCAAAACTGGGAGGGGTCCAAGGAAGGGAAACAGCGCATTCGAAAAGAGCGATACAGCCATATTGTCTCGGTACGCAGCAATCATATGGGAATTTAAGAGCTCACCTAATGTTGATTGGCAGATTGCAAGATCCTTTGGCCTCTATAACTTGAGCCTCGAAACGCTGGATACCACATCCCCAACCAACCAAAAGTGGACAAAGTTCATTATACTTGAAAGCATGATTAGGTATGCATACCAGAATTATTGTTCTTTCTTAGTCTCATTCAATTTCTAGAACAGCAACCTACATTTATCTTCTCGACTCGGCATTCGTTCTCTTCTGGAGACTCCCGCAGAGAGTAATGTCACTTGAGCTCAACACTGGGCTCGTGTGTCCTGAGGCTTGTTTTCAGGCAGAATCAGCAGCGGAATGCTTCTTACACCTCTACAAGGCGACCAAAGCAAGACAGAACCAATTCAGGTTAAGAGTCTCATCTTTTGTTCGACTTTTGTGTTCTTCTCATGACGTTGACCTGACCATGTTCTGCAACCTCAGTTCTTTTAATATGTTTACAATTGTATCAGGTTTGACACCAACATCTTCGTTAATCTCATCAATACCGTAACTAACACCAGTGCAGCCCTATGTTGTTTAGTATTCCAGTATCAAACCACTCTAGTGGACGTATCGCAGATGTCTCCAGCCGCTACAGGACTTGGTCGATGGATGTGGTTGTGGCGGCATGGCGATAACATCAAATCTAGTTCCGAGGACTTCCCCAACGAGAACATTTGGAAACGTATTGGTTTCATGCAACACGCGAATGAGTATTATCATCTTGCTTGTGCGATGCTAGAGAGATGGAAACATGATGAGAGAGAGATCAGGGCGAGCTTAGCCGCGTGGGCAACTCCTTTTGGGCAAGTTCAAACTATTCCAAAGTATGACGATGGAGAAATGGTACAGGTAAAAGCTCTCATTCACGAGATGGAAAATATGTCCTACTAGTTGGCATCCGAATCAGGGGTTTTGTGGTACATAGATATATTCTTTTCTTTATAACGACTGTCATTCTTGTAGATTTGACTAAAAAGATTGTAGATAACAGAATAAGCTTGACTTGGATGATTCCTTCTCAACACTGTAGTGTATTGCATCCTTGTCCAACATGTTGAACTCTGTAGAGTGTTTAGGTCCAGCACTGTCCAGATCCAGGGCCAGGCTGGCACTGCATGCGGCCACCACCGCAAGACCAGCATCCGTAGTTTCCAGCACACTGGCACTTTCCGGGGCTGCAGTCGGCGTGAGGAGAGTAGCAGGGGAAGCAGTCGCAACGGGCCTCGAGGCCACGGAGGGCAAGGAGGGGCTGAAAGATACAATGTCAGCTGAAGATCTTTGAGGAGGCTGTAAAAGAGGCAAAGATGACTTTGCTTACCTTGTCGATACCAGTGTAGGTGTAGCCACCGTCCTCAATGGTGACAGTGTCGGCGGCAGGAGTGGCTGCGACGCCGAGAGAGAGGAGAAGAGAGACAAAGAGAGTAGCCTTCATGATTGCTGCAGAATCTGTTGAGGTTGAATAGTTGAGTAGATGAGTTGTGAGGATGATGAGATTAAGAAAGTCGGGCAGTCTATCAAGTTCTTATAGTTCTCGACAAACAACGTAAAGATAGACTATGGTGGCGATTGTCCATCCAGTCGACTCTCAAGATAGTAATGATCTCGCAGTTCCCTGAGACACCTTTCGCGATGCACCTCGCCTCATGCAACTTGATCCTCTCAAAAGTTCTGTACCATAAGCAATTAGTTCAACATTGTTGTCTCGGGTCAACCCTCACTTCATTGGCTCATTAGCTATCGTGAGGCATTTCCCATATTGGAAATGAGCGGCTAGACATCCCAGGATACAAGGCACACTAGCAAACCAGAACCTCATTGGCAGTACGTTCAGTTAATGTCCTGCGTCATAATAGCTGGTAAAGAAGTAGCTAGGTATCACAGAGGCAAATTAGTGGTTGCTACTCCACTTGCATAATGGAGGATCATTGGGTTTACAAGGATCTCCCTCGTATAACATAGACACAGAATATGGCACGTGTGTGGCACATCGCCCGATAGTCCGATTGGAAATAGCCGTGTACGTGCCGCAAACTCGGATTACACTGGAATTCTCGGGACCGAGATAATCTTTGCTCCATAATTGATCAACACGGAGCTGAGTATAGCCGCAAACACTGATCTCTTTTTGGTGAATTTGTGATTAAATTGTATTACAGTATTACTCGAGTTTAAAATAAACATACATATATGTAAGTGAATGTTAAGTCCGAGGTGCGGATGCGAGAGCTAATGCAACAGGTGAGATTCCTACGATTATCGCTCCACTTGCCTTGGGACTGCTTAGCTTCGAATTTATTCCTCCATTGGGCTGACAACACAGTGATTACTATTCTTAAGAGGTCTTTGCCATCTGACTTGTTACTCAAGAATATTGGCAGAGCAATGCACGATCCTGCGACTGGCTGTCTAAGCACTTGCAACTTACTCAGCCTCCATGTTTCAAAACAGATTCCATCCAGCCAATACCTAGTATCGTAACCATAAGCACTTAGTACTCTTGAGTGACTCCACCTTCACCTCACCAGTCCTGCAAATCATGCCTAATTTAGAGCAACGCCTCGAACTCTTGATCTTCACGGCCTTCAAGTCCGTAGGATATTTGCAGACAGTTCAATTGGCCAAGCTTATGCAGTAATGTCCGTGAGCCCCTTTTTATCACGACTGCCGATTGGATGGGATAGCTCACTCGGAACTTACATGCGGCGCGGCCCGCAGATTATTCCGTATAGCGTATGGTCTCTCAGCCCAAGAGAGTCTCTCCTCCGTAGGACTTCCTCTTCAAGCCTAGACTTTACAAACTAACCCTCTCTTGAAACTGGGAAAAAGAGCTTCAATCATGTGCCGCAGGCAAGACAGGGCATTAATCTAGACTCACGTAAGACGGCATTTCAGGAAGGTGGCCTCACACAACTCACTAAATTGCAATGCCGCGGTGTGATCGACGAATAGTATTCCAATTACAGCGTTTCATGTGAAGATGACTGCATATACTCTGCCCTATGGGACGTGGCGCCTTTCGGATCTCGGCATAAGTACACCCCCCAGATTTTTATAGCGGTGGACCTATCGGTCTTTTACAAGATACCCGTTCCGCATTTAGTACTATTTTTTTATGACGAGGGCTTTTGGGACTTCCTCCGACTGTTCCGTAAGCAAGACTACCTTTATGGTCTCACTCCATTCACCGCCAGTGGGGGCGATGTGAGATTTGCTGTTGAACAATCAGACAAAAAATGTCTCCGAGAAGTCAGGTCTTCTTTGTCATGGCCTTTGAGTCAGGAACCTCTAGCTTTACCTCGGTCAAACTTCCAAGCAACCTCCTCCACATCATAGCACTCATCTCATCTGCCGTTCCCTCGGTTAACGTCACCCGGTTTCCTACAACAATGAGCGCCGATCTTGCTCTAGTCAAAGCAACATTCATCCGTCGCATGTCGTCCAAGAACCCCAACTTACGACCCTCATTGCAGCGAACAGTAACAAAGACCACGATGTCTGCCTCACGTCCCTGAAACCCGTCGATGCTGAAAACTTCAATACTGTATGGTATACTGGACAGAATGCTCTTGAGGATTTCAATTTGGCGATTGTAAGGTGTAAGGACCACGATGGAGGTAGACTGGATGTCATCGCCTGGAGTGGTCGTCAATAGCTTGCATATGTGTGTGCAAAGCTCTGCCTGTCCTCGATTCTCTTTTGACTCCCGCCCTGGCGTTTCCTTTGCGTCGCAGTTTATAAAGATGGCCCTCTCGTATTCTGATACCTTTGGAACACCCCTCTGCTTTGTCGTCGCTGGTGGAAATGGAAAGTCAGATTTGATAGGCGGTCTGTCTGAGCTGCTGATACCTGACATCAACTTCCCCTCATAGAACTGCCCTGAACTGAACTCGCATAGCTTGGGGTGCATGCGATACTGAGTATCCAGCATTAACGTTTTTAAACCAAAAATACCTTCAGAGCTTTTGGATTGGGTGTAGAGTCTCTCAAAGAGTGACACGTCAAAGTCCAGCGCCATTGCCGTCTGATTCACTGTCGGTCGAAGTTGCACATGATCGCCAACCAAAATCGCTTGTGAGCAGCCCTTCACTAATGGCACCAAGGAACTTGGCTCTGTCTGCTGAGAAGCCTCATCGACAATGACGATATTGAAGAACTCTGATCGTAGTAGACCGATGCCTGCTCCAATGCATGTTGTAAAGACGGTGTCACTACGTTTCACCATTTGTGTAGCCTTCTTCATGGCCTTGTAGTCGGAATGAATTTCCTGTCCGGCCATGGCATCGCACGTATACTTTCGTAGATCATCGGCGACTTTTCGCACCTGCACAAGGTCAGCAGACTTGAATTTAAACTACGTGGATAAGACATCGGGCCACATACCTCCGTCGACACTCGCACTAGCTCTGGTTGAGTCTTCCTGGCCAGCGGCTGTCTCTGAAGACGTTGAATGTACCGTCGCATAACGTTATCAACAGCATTGTGGGTCGGCGCCGTGACCAGAATACGAGCCTTTTCGTTGGCTGTCTGCAAAGCGCAGATCATCTCAACAATAGTCTCCGTCTTTCTAGTTCCAGGCGGGCCCCAAAGACAGAGTAGGGAACTGTTCAAAGCCAACTTGATTGCCTGGTTCTGGCTCTCATTCAGTCTCTCAATCTTACAGTGTGCATGTTCTGGTGCCGGCAACGCCGGGGACGGGAGCCCAACGATAATGTCTGCGACCCCGCAACAGTCTCCTTTGTAGGTGCACAGATCCCTGACAGCGTCGATCATTGACTTGGAAGTGACAAAAGGGCCGCAGTCTTCCAAGATCCATGAACAATCCGCGAAATAAGGCGGCAGAGGATAAAGACACTCGCATCGTGCACGTCCTGTCTCCGAGGAGACAACCAACGCATCGATGGAATAGTTATTGCCCACCAGAACATTTGACGGAAGTGATGCGGTTGTCAGTCGAACATGCGATCCAGTTCTTGGAGTTCCTGTAGCATCGATTCGAAAGTCAATCTCAACAAGGTTACCCTTCTTGTCCTTGGGAGATAACTTGAGTTCAAAAAGCCCTTGTTGCTTCTTCGCAACCTTGTTGGCCTCTTCAATATGATCCAAGGCGATTCCGATCAAGTTGCGCAAGAGATGGTTGTTGATCTCTGGCTCGGCAACCATGAACCGTGCCGCATTGGGCTGAAGGCAATCCAGAAACAAGTCGAGAGCCAAGTCGGTAGATCGGACTGTCAAAGCCGCGAGTTCGAGTATATCTGCCACTTCATCCAAAGACAAACTTCCAGGTGTAATAGCGGACAGAATAGCTTTAAAAGGCTCTAAAATGAGCTGGCCCATAGTGTTAGCTGAGAGGATAAACGCTCGGAGGATTGGTAACAATGATGCCTCCAGCAACATGACTAGATCTTCGTCCTTGTCTCTGCGGGAAGAAGACAGAAATGGAGTGAACGCTACAGCTAGTGTTGGTGCATTGATGAGTACCTCAAGCATCGCGTTTAGCAGTTCCTTGGGGTCTACAGAAGTGCTTCCAATATTACTCAGGATATATTCGAAGCAGACCAACAGGAAGCTCTTGTCGTTGGCCTTTTGTGCTGATCTGAAGACCTGCTTGTAGTGGTCCACCGACTCCAGTCCTGTAAGTGCTGAAAGGTCATTCCGGCTGACAATTTCAACGAGCCATGATGGATCGGAAGGTGATAATAGATCATTCCGGTTAGGTACAGAGTACTCCTTTGGTTCTTCAGAGAAGAGGGGTAGAGTCTCTGTGGTGTCGATCTGCTCCAACCAGAGATCAAGATTTCTCATTGAGGCAACATCTCGATTACTGATCACATAAACTTCCTATCCTCTGTTAGCTATTGATGCAATCTAAATGATGCTGTTGTGACTTGCTGCAGCTGTGATGGGAGAACGATTCACCCTTCCAATATGCGTTTGAAGTCCCCTGCTCAACTTGTCCAGCGCAATACTTGCAACTATCTCGGCTTGTTTCCCCCGATTCACCACGTCTTGTCTCTTTCTACGTCTGTCGCCTTGATTCTGTACATTGCGGTACTCTTCATCGTTGTTTCCGGGCCGAGTAATGAAGACCCATGAGTTTCCCCTCTGTTTCTCAAAGAGCTGAAAGATATTGCCGTCACAGTATAACTGGTACTGCATCTTTGTTGGGAGTGAAAGATGAGCTTGTCTTTGTGGGCCTTGGGAATGCGGGAATGCGAAAAGACGGCCTGTATCGTCAATCAGACAATCCTGGGAGCGCTCGATCTTTTTCGGGATGTAGATAGCTAAAGAAAGTCGCTCATCTGGTTGGAAGACGATAAGGGTACGCTGGAACAGCTCTAGGTTTGTCGCGACGGCATCGTGAAAGGTCGCGAGACGATCGGTCGATGAGTCGTATGTCCTCTTCCACTTAATCCCTGGATTGTCCAAGTAAAAGTGTTGAAGCTCGGTACGTTCGAGTATTCCTGATGAGAATAGGGCATTCTGGATCAATCCCTGTGCTGAAGGAGAGGCCGATACATGGGCGAGGACCCAAGCCTTTTGATCTGCTGTAAGAACATTGAGATCAAAAAGATGCAGCAGGCTCTCGAATGATGTGCCATTCTTCAGACACCATGAATATGCCAGTTTGACACATTCAAACTCACTAATTGCAACATCTTCACGACTAAGCAAGAGCTGTATTGCATCCACATCGTACCCTGACAGATCCCCATCCTTAGCCAAAGACAATCGACGTACCCATTCCTTCGAGTCGTCATGGAGAACATCCAGTATAAATGGCGGTGCGTCAGGTGGTGGTTTCGGAGCAGTGCGCAGCTTGTCGGGGATCTTGATGCGATTGCCATCGACGCATTGAGAGAATAGTCGATTGAGCTCTTGACACTGCGCACTCAATGGGCCGGCAACTCGGGCCCAATCGAGGTATAGGTTCTTGACTTGACCAAGGGAGGCGTTTTGATACTTGGCGAAATAAACAAGTCGATCGTCGTCAGTGATGGGACGGAACTGAATTGGTTCTTTGCCTCCGGGGTATAAGGCTGGGGCTGCGACTGTGGAGGGTATGAGGTCGGGATCCCAACAGACAAAGACTATGATATGTCAGCATGATTCCCCAAGGTAAATCTGTCAACTCACATGTATCACCGTCAAGGTCACCTCCAGACATTAGATCCGCTGCTGGTCTTTTCCCTCGCGTCGAAAAGACAATACAGTCCACCAGATGACCAAGCTCAGGTCGCTCAACAACCTTGAACTTCTGCCAATCACCAGGATGGAGACACGGATTTCTGATGACTGTGACCTCAGTGTTCTTTAGAGCATGGGGTAGTCCATTCTCCTCCAGCGTCACCTTGACTGCGCATTCCCCTTCCTTGAGCACATCCCATGCATCGCAGACTCCAAATAGTAGCCGTGACTTCTGTACAAAGATGCGACACTTTTGCTCGCCTTGCTTATTCACCGTCTTCTTCAGTTCATCGTTTATTTGGCCGTTGATTTGAGACTTTACTCTCTCGATCCCTTCAAGGAGTACGCGTTCTGCAAGGTCAGGTCGGTTTACGTAACTCAAGAAGCGGAATGCATCGCGGAAGTCGGATTTGGCGCTGTTGAGGAGGTTGAAATGGTCATGCTGTTTCGATAGAAGCGTTTCTTGGGAAATGCCGAGGGCGTGAAGAAGAATGATGCTCTCGTCGTTGAGGAAGCCGTATGAAAAAGGCTGAACATTATGATCTATCAGTTATGGACGAGAATGGTGATTGATTCGGTTACCTTGGAGTGCTCAACCACTGCAAAAGAGTGATCATCGCCACCACTGAACTTCTTCATCGACTTTCGCAACTTGAGTAGCGCTTTCTGCTTCTTCATGCGTGGATCGACAGTGACAACGCCCTTGTACCCTCGATACCGAAGCTGAAAAACTGAAGGCGTGTATCGACTGTCTCGAAAGAGGATTCTAGTTCGTCGCGACAACTCATGCGCAAGGCTTGGCGCAATCAATCCACAACCATCGGTGAAGACGTAGTCGTCCGTCTCAACGTCTGGAATGTCATCGCATCGATCGGGACTGATAACCATGGCAGCTTTGGAAGACGAGAAAAGCAGACCGATTCGCTTGGCCTTTTTTCCCACTGTCTTCATTTTAGCAAAGTCTCCCATATTCTCGATTTGTCGCGAGATGTCCTCTTTTGTAGCCGCCAGAAGAACACATGATCTCGATTTGAGCTGAGTGTTGCTATGACCGTAGAAATTGTAGTGCACGCCGTTCAAAATGATACCAGCTCGGAGGCATCTGATACTGTAGTCTGAGACTTCTTGACGAGTGCGGGGTTGAAGGTCTGGTGCTGGCTGCTGTTCTTTCGCTGCGGCGCCGAAAATAAGTGGTTTGAAGGCTTCAAGTGAGAAGAGCATTAATCGGTCGACCTGGTGTTCGGCTGTGGCGCGGTTTGGCGTGTTGGGCTGAACTTTGAGCATCATTGAGTGCTTGCATTCTTTGAGGTCGGTGCGAAGACTGATTGCCTTTACTAGGTTCGATTTCGTGAGAGCGGAGGGCGATGGGAGATTTGGCACGTCAAAATTCCAGACATTATTATCAAGGCTCAAGTTTGGAAGCAGCAGAAAATAAAAGCCTTTATCCGCTTTCTGGGCCATTGTATTTGCGTATGCCAAGAATGAGGCTTGAGGTTGAGATTGAGGTTGAGATGAGCGGAGGAACACGCGGTGCGCTTCAGAGGATAACAGAAAGTGTATATGATTTCATCCAATAATATTGATCTCACTGTCAATGATGATTCACGGTCATTGTTATTGGGTGTTGGTGTTACACGGCATGCTTACCCCCTCATTTCTTCCAGCGAGAAGAGGCTACGCGACAACGGCTCTCTCAAACATATGCAAGCATCATGTCTTCATATCAACATGCCTTCATATCAACATATCCCCAATATTTACATCATCGGACCACAGTCTACAGGCAAAACAACACTAGTCAACAAGCTACAGAGTGATCTCGAGCACTGGCTCGCCGACACGTTAATTGATAAGCCACAGATCGTCTCAGAAGTAGCCCGAACTGTCCTCAGCAAGCATAAATTCTCAGCCAAAGACATTCGGACATCTACGAGCAGATGTCTGGAACTCCAACAACTCATCCTCGAAGCGCAAGCCGATGCCGAAAAGGAAGCCCTCAACAACTCAAGCTGGTTCATCTCTGATCGCTCCGGCTTCGATTCCATGGTCTACGCGAAGCGTTATGCCGCACCTGATGCACTGCAAAAGTTACAACAGCTACCTGCATGGAGAGAGGTCAAGGGGAGAATGGAAACCTCGTTAATCGTGGTTTGTGAAGCGGGAACACCTTGGCTGACGGATGATGGGGTCCGTTTGATGCCTACAAGTGAGGACGAATGGATGGAGCTGTTTCATGAGTTTTGCGAGTTATTGGATGATATGGGGTTTGAGTACTGTGTTATTCCACGGACAGTATTGGATCTCTCGGAGAGGGCAGAGCTTGTACGTGTAAAGTGGAATGAAAGATGGCAGTCTATCAAGCACAATCAAGTCACTAGACGGTAGAAAACGAGAATAGAAGAACCCACAAGGCCCAATAGCAATATGAATGGCGCTTGCCAATTACTTCTATTTGTAAATGATACGCACCTCGATATATATCCCATACATGATCTTCGGCGCCTCTCTTTGGAATCACTCTTGGGCCCACCTCTCGAGGCACCAGTATTATAGGTCCCAAGCTCAACCGAACACATATAGTCAGCGCGAATCCCACTCTGCCCATTCACAAGATTGCCTTTATCTGAATCATCATCACTCAATCGATCCCAGATATTATCCCCACGGTTGACGTGCGTAGACATTATACCTCAATCAGTAGGATTCGTGAAACCGCACTTTGGGCCTCTCGAACTGCTATCTCGTATTCTTCCACCACCAATTGTCACGAGTGTGATTTAATTGGGTGTATCGGTTGAGCCCTGTGATTCTTGGCCTCGAACACGTTTGTATAGTATTCGTAAAGGGGAATGAGAGGCTGAGATATAGCTGATACCTATTTCGACGCAAGAGAGCAGGACAATGTATCCGATGTAGTCTGTAATCACCGTAAATAAACAAATTCTATGTCAGTTCAAGTAAAGGAAGAAGTCTGACGAACATTTGAGATTATCTGCGGCCGCTTGTAGTGCAAAACAAAGGGAGCACGAGCAATCGTAGCAATCGATGCGCTGCATGTACGTCGACAAGGACAGCACTATTACGGGTGCAATTTGAGTGCTCTTACACCGAGGCCAGAGAAAGAAGACACAAAACTTGCAACTTGGATTTGATAGACATTTGCGTCTTCCATAGCAAGATGCCTAGTAGCATGATACCTCCAACATCAATTACAATACTTGTTGCAGTGTTTGTATGACTGATTCCAATCAGCGTCTCCGTGGTCTCGCATGTCGCGTTTTCCTCCATTACAAGAGCCGTATTCCAGTTTGCCTCCACTGGGCGACAAAAAGTGAGCATTCCGAAGAATTTGACGCAAAACGACGCCCATGTGAGGAAAAAGGATAACGTGTTGAATCTCTGAGAGGAACTGATTTTGCTGCGATTCATCTTAGTGTAACACATACTGAAGTCTTGGTCACTGCGACGGCAACGACGTAAACTGAGGTCCATATAATGTAAACTTTTGTGCTTCAGATTGCATCCATATGTTGAGATGGTCATCCTTGGAACCGATGCCGACTTTGACGGCGTGTACGACGAGTCCTGTGTCGGCGATATAAACGACTTGTCCAATGAAAGGTCAATAAGAGCTATGAACCGAACTCTAAGGGCTAATCTTACCAATTCAGCTACGATAAGCCAGTCACCTAGATCAAAAGTGCCATCGGTTACTCGAACCATGGTACAAATCCCAATGATGATAATAGCGAGCCCAAGAAACACCAAGACAAGAACAAATTTTGAGCTTGAGATGTTATTTGCAATTGAGACCTGTGGCTGGAAGCATATATATGCCCACACGAACTCAATTTACCAAGACAAGAACAGTCATCGTAGGCGGAAAGCCCTTCAATATGACGGCTCTTACATTTTCGTCAATCATTGTCGATTCTGGGCCTCTTTTCGATTGAACATTGGGTAATGTCGACTGTAATCTAACAAACTCAGTGTTGGTTCCAAACTTCTGGAACAAATATCCCACCAATAGAGATTCAAATATATCCATTAGCGAAAAATACCCAGCCTTGTCAGTACTACTTCGCAGCATTGCTACATGGTCCACATGGGGTTATTACACAAGCAACAGAATCCCATCGAGAAGTGATCATGGCATGCATCGTTTTGACATAAGTTTCTGGGTCCTTTCTCGTTCAAAAGAGGCCAAGATGAGCAAAATATCGCACATTCCCTTCATATGTGGCCAATGGGGAAATTTTCCAAGTTCCGGAACGGATGTGTCAGGAAATCCTTCTTTATCTCCGAGTTGCAAAACATGTTGGTTCGATGCACCATCTAGCGGAACCGATACGGGCCCGTGTACCGGGTTGTAGATCCTTATGGGGCTTGAATAGCGAACCAACTGTGGTTTTTCGCAACAACGAAGGGGAGCTAGGGCTCCGATCAAGGTAGTATTTGATGCATACGAGCTGTGGAGCTCACACGTTATCGTATGATATGATACTCAGCATCGGATCAGAAGTCAGCATGAGTTCTAAATTCCTTTAAACGGTTGGCTCCTTGAATTGAAACCATTTTATTTCTCCATAGTAGTTTCCATCGAGTAACCTTTGTAAGGCTGTTTCTCCGCTGATTAAGTAGGTCAGGATCCATCGCGCAGCCATTCCTCGGATTGAGCTGATAGTGGCAATGTAGAGCCTGGCGCTAAAGCTGAGGGGACTTCTGATCACTCGCATCACATGACCTGCAATACACTCCTTTGGTTCATTCGCTAATCAAGCAAAGTTCCGATAGCAAGGAAGCTTTGAGGCTTTAAGGGTTTTCGATCTAAGGCTCGGGCAATGCAGGTACCAGCACCATACATACTAGATCCATAGGATATGCTTGCAGTTCTACCTTGTCTGTTCGTTCCTTGATGGAACGAAGGATTCTTGTGCATACAATTATAAACCCCAGGGGTATTCCCTCGGTTTCGGTGTCGTATGGTTGTTGTTTGATCGCACCATCGCTTGACCGCCCTATGTGTAGTATCGCGTCTATATCCATTCTTGGAGTGATTGTTACATCTACATAAAGACATTCTCCTATTGGCTGTCGCGGACCGTATCTCCATTCAAGCAATCCTCTGGTTTTGAATTATCACAGACACTCCCCAACTCTTACATCACTGCTTTTTTGCTTTTTGCTCTATTGTTTGTTTCACCTTGCCGTATGTCCGAGTCAACTAACATGGGATCCATGATGAGCTTACGAGTGATCAACATCAAGCCTACTGGTGCCGAGCTGGGAGCTCTCGATGAGATCTTTCGGCTCTCTGACCCGGATCACCTGATGCCTAAGCTCTATGTTCACATGATCGAGGTCTTTGAACTGCCTGAAACGTGTATGAACAGGAACACTACACTTTGACAATGAATCTCGACATATTATGGTAAAGAAAAAAACACCAAGGTCTTACTTCACTCTTATGTCAAGGATCCTCATCCTGAAGATATACCCCCTTTCGCTGTACTTGACAAATATGACTTTCCCGTTCATCTCCTGGACGCTCCCAAGGTTCTACCCGATCAATTAGTTGGTTCCCACATTCCGGTTCCAGGACGTGACATCTCTGCCATTGGTCCCTCGGTAGGCGGTGCCCAGATCACATTTATTCAAGGAGGTGTCATTCTTGGCTTGGCCAACACGCATCAGGTTTGTGATGGAGCAGGTTTTAAGAATCTCTTGACGACATGGTCTAGATACACCACTATTGCAGCGGAGGGAGATCCTCTCAAAGGACTCGCAGTCTCTCTATCTGAGATCCAACCACGCAGTATATTATCATTGGAGAACAAGCCCAAGCTGACGTCGGAAGAGTTGGAGAAGCTTGGTGCCAAGTTTCCTATCATGAAACTCCGAGATGATCCACCAGCAGACTTTGAAAAGCCAGTTGTAAAGACTCGCATCTGGCACTTTTCCAAAAGCAAACACCAGCTACTCATATAGCAATGCAGTGTTGATCTTGAGCCGGGAGAGTGGATCTCAACTTACGATGCCATTCTATCTATCATGTGGCGTGCAACTGTGCGAGCCAAGTTATGACTTCTCAAGCCAGATCCTAGCGCACCATCGAAAGCAGTTCATGCGGTCAATGGCCGTGGTCGCACTGGCTTTCCCATTTCGTATCGATACATTGGCACTGCTATTACTATGCCACAATCAAGAACACTGACTGTGGCGGAGGTCCTGGGTGATTTGGAGACAACATGAACAGTTCTTGCATGTGCAATACGCGAGAGCACTAACTCTGTAAGCCCAGAGTACATATCAGATCTAATAAAGTACGCCGCTGGCTCTCAAATATTCAGTGGTCTGAGCTAGATATACATTGGGTTCTGGGTCTTGACTTCATGGCTTTTGACTGGCATACTATGAAGTCACATCAGAAACATGACTTTGACTTTGGAAAGTGTGCAGTGCTGAGATGGCCCCACCCCTAACTCTGAAGGGTTCTTCTTTGTTTTGCCAACCCGGGCTGTTTTTAGAAATGCAGGCGACGAGGGTATTGAGGTCTGTTTTGGTTTGGAAGAGACTTGCTTTACGCAGTTGGAGAAGGATGAAGAGTTTACCAAGTAAGCGGAGCAGAGGGGCTTGGGTGTCTGATATGTCGTTGTAGCTGTATCACTAAATACCAAACCCGTTAGTCGGACTCTTTTGAGGCCCGTAGACTGCACCCTTGTTAGACCTCACGACACTAACTGATCTTGTCTACCACTTCACTTTAGTCACTCTGTGCCACATTAGCTGCACTTGTAAACTACCGACCCGCCTCAGGCTACTACTGAGCTGAATTCATCAATCGAGGCCACTTATCGCATGCGCCAAGTCACGCTAGATAAGACAACCCAAGTTTGGGGCTTGTACTGGCAGTTTCGGGATGGCAGTATGAAGCTTGCAAATTTCATCGAATAACTCTGTCACAATTAGTAACTACCGATGCTTGCTTCTCGCGATATAGCTCGCTTTCGCATTACACTTTGACATGCCATTTTATCCAAAGTTTTGCTTCTGCGGCGAGACTCGGGTCTCTAGAAAGCCACCAGACCAAACACGATGTAACATCACCTTAAGCCGCAAGCGGGATTCATCAAAAATCTCACCACCCCATTGTCGCAAAATTCTCCAGCGAAAATGACAGCTATATCACAGCTTTTAAGTGATAAAACTCTCCCGTCGGGAAATAAACCAGAGGCAGAAGTCTCCGATGCTCGCAAAAGAACCTCCCAATTTCGGTACTCGCATAGATTGGTCTAGACGAAATAGAGTAAGGGGTCTTGCGGCCGCCGTTGAAGCTAAAGACAAGCTTTCAGCCAAGGTTAAAGTGCAACATCGTGAAGCTCTAGAACTAAGTGGACCATACTCCGTACCTAGGATTGTTTCAGTCGTTTAGTTTAGTTGTTGCTACTTTTATCTGTTGACTAAACGCTTTGAGACTGGTTGGTTTTGGGGGCATGACATGATTCTCAAGATTATCAGCCCATCAATTTTTGCTTATTCCATGTTTTGCATATAATTTTTCAGTTAGCGAGAATGTCATTTTTCACCCGGGCAATGATCAATTAATCTGCAATTTAATCGTGGAGATAGAAGCATGGACTCACCTTTAATCACAATATGATTTTCTTCAAACAACTCACCAAACTCTCCGCCAGCAAAGCTTGGCTTTCATTTGAGCACCTTTGACCGTCTCAGATCTCGGAAGAAACGGCATGCAACCAGTAAGCCCCAACGGCCCGAGACTCCTCGGTTAGCACACATTACCCAATACCCTGGCCCTCAATCCCTGCTGATCTATTCCTCCCCGTGTCTTGGACTACAGGGATTATATTTCTACCGGTTCCTTCTGACGGTCGATCTGTTCGGGAAGTCTCTCCGAGCTCCCTCTTCGAGATCCAACGCCACATCCGTCAATGGTACCTTTTTTATCTCTTCATATGCCACCGGGGCTTTTTTCCCTGTTACTGTGCCGCAGACGCATGAAAGTAGTGGTTGACATTGCGTATCAAAGGGACCGAAGGATACAGCTGCGGGTATTTTCTTGCTTTTTCTCCCGTCCAATGAGCTTGTAAAAACTCCGTTTTCTTCCGCCGACTGTTTCGAATCCTTGCTTTTTTTTTTTTTTTTCCTCTTACTGTGCAGATTATGACAGAGTGATTCGGATCATTGCATGCATATTTCCAAAGTAATGCTTCATCATTTCTTTGTAAACCAACCTGTACCCGTCTTTAATTCATGTGGTGACGTCGTGAGACGATCTCACATTGACCAACGGTTGGCAAGCCATAAGCACTTTACCCCTGGATTTGACAGTTTTTAGCCAGATGCATATGATACCCGTCTCACAAAAGGTCCGGATAGTGATGGTGTGTCGGCTCGTGTGTGTGCCTGCCCCGGTATTGGATGCTTTATGAACATCTCAGTGTAATTATTGTGAATGTGTCGTGATTCTCATGTGCTGATTTCGGAACCGGCACCGCCGCACATAGGCTGTATGCAGGGCGTTACAAAGAATGCTTCAGCTTTCATTTAATCGATGCCAACCCCATCTCGTTAGACCTAATTCCTTTATTTCAACCTTTTGAATTTCTTCATTTATGAGTTGAAAGTGTCTTGTTTTTTTTCGCCTTTTGATATGCCTGGTGTCGCTAAAGAGGCCGTGGTGGTAAGTTACCATTTGATCTGATCCACCAGTTGATCAATCTGAGCCATGATCTGCATTTCTTGGCAAGATCTTGACTCGCTTGCTAACCGTCCGTGATCTACGTTGCAGCCCATCGAGGCCGTGCTCTTTTCAATAGCAACGCTTCTCGTCCTCGCTCGTTTAGCACTTCGAACGATACGACAACATCAGAATCTTACCATTAGTGATTGGTTTCTCGTCGCTTCTTTACTCGATGCCGCTGCTTTGTTTGGGACCGATACGGCTGCGTATAATTTGGGAGGAATGGACGAATACGACCCGACTGCACCGCCACGAAGTATTGAGGACCAGATTATGTTGAAAAAGGTCTCATTTGCAGGCAATTACTTCTACGATACGGGCGTTTACTTTCCAAAGCTAGCGTTGTTGGCGCTTTACTTTAAGCTCATTCCGCAGACATTGCCACTGTTGCGCAAATTTCTATACGGAGTGACAGCTTTGACGGGATCATTTATGATGACAACATGCTTCTTGGATACCTTTTGGTGCGGCGCCAACGTGTCTGTCAACTGGGCGCTTGATGAAGATGCTTGCAGCACGTTTGACTCCAAGACGGTTTTCCGGATTGATTGGGTCATGAATCTCATATCCGACATGCTTGGTATGTTGTTTGTGTGAATGATTATTTTAAACGCCTGTTGACTTTGTGATTACAGTGTTTGCGTTGCCATTCCCCCTTTTACTTGGTCTACAACTCAGCAGACGTTACAAGGCAGGTCTGGTTGCAATCTTTGCATCTGGACTAATCACTCTGGGAGCAAGCATTGGAAGATTTGCGACAGTCGAGGCAATTCACGCTTGGACCAATGTTTGTAAGTCGTTTGCTCAGTCAATATGCTCACAGTCACTAACTCCTCCAGACGTCCTCTCCATGACAGAGATAGCAGCTGCAATCATCGTAGTGTCACTACCAGCGCTCAAATCTCTTCTCCACGGCCTCGGACTTCGTTCCTCAAAACAAGCCTCCACACAAACAGGCTCAGGATACAACAAGCACTCAGGTACAGTGACAACATCAAGTCACTTCAACAAACTGTCAAGTGGCCGTGACCACAGAGAACCGTACGCCACGACCGCACGCGTGGCGGTGGTTGCCGAAGAAGACTCGGGCAGTGAAGTGGAGCTGACCAACCTCCAAGGTATCTACAAATCGGCCCGCATAAGTGTGACCTACCAACGAAGAGAAGACGGTGACTGGCAGGGGACCTCGGGCCGGGGATGATTAATGAAAATGCGCTGCAAGATGACTGGCAGTGTGGATGGAGGGTATGGTATGGTATGGATGTAAGCATTAGATATGCAGTGGATGGATGAACCAACAAAAAAGGGAAATAAAATGTCCGGGAATAAGAACAAGAGTTGGTTGGTTTGGCCCCAAGTTATGTATAATAGATATGCACATAGAATATAACTCTACCATATCAGACCACCATGCATGAATGCTTTACTCATCTTTTACTTTGATTTGAAACATGGCACTACTGATGAACCAACAGAATATCTACAATCGAGGCAATAATTCCTTATTGGTGCATTAACACGAGCCTGTCTCCCTCGTCTACAAAACTCAAATGTCAACCAACACACGCATCGTCTCAACGGTTTCCCCCTGTCAAATTTTAGCCCCATGTTACATCCGTTGGTCCCAGGTTTATTTTCGTTTGCATATCAACGGAAGTCCAACCCGACCAATTACACAATCTCGTTTAAAGATCCCTCCAGTTTTATCCCCCCGATGTCAACCCCAGTCATTTTTTCTGAATTAAAATCCGTAAAGCAAAAAGACCGTTGTAACATTACCATTTGGTTTTTCTGTTTCCTGATACGTTGAATCTCTCACAATGTGGTACAACTGGCCCGACTTGCGCCGTAGACTTGCAGCGGGTAAAACGAATCCCATGGATCCTTCTTCGGAATCCAGGGACCTTTTAGTGTTGCATTTCTTGTCGTTCGATGCAGATTGGTTTTTCTTTTTTCTTCTTCTTCTGTAACCGAGGTGCTGCTTCCATGCGGCGTATTAAATAAGCCCATGAACTGAAATTTCAAAGTATACCTCCTCCTGCGGACAAGTGTGAACCTTAATTCTTTTTTTTCTTCTTCTTCTCTATTGCCGCGAGTGCACCATTTTATTTCCCATTGTTTTGAATTTTAAGACAATCGGATTTCACAATGGCGTTCTTTATTGATGGAAAGGACTGCATGGTAGGTCACTTCAGCTGTCGCCTCTTATCTCAGTGTTCATACTTACATACTGTAGATCTCAGAATGGATCTTACTGACAGCCTCATATGTCTTTGTCGGTCTTCGTGTCTACGCCCGTCTCTTCCGTGCGCGTGAGAAGTTGACTTGGTCCGATTACCTTTTACTCCTATCCGCCCTCGATGCCCTCGCCCTCATCATCTGCGATACTCTAACTTTCCAGATGGGTGTTATGGATGAGTATGAGACATCTGTCAAGCTTTCCAAGGTACGCCTCTCCAGACCGAGCTATACATGATCCGCAGCTAACAGGTATTATCAGATCTCATTCGCCTCCAACTACTTCTACGATGTCGGCATGGGTTTCCCCAAGATGAGCATGCTTGCTTTCTACTGGGCCTATTTCCTCCCCTCGACTGGCATGAGTTCCGGTATGCGAAAGGCGCTCTATGGTATTACCGCTTTTGTCTGCGCTTCATACATGGCTATTCTTTGGGACGATACATTCTTCTGTGGAAAGGATGTTTCAATTCAGTGGTCTCAAGAGGAAGGCGCTTGCAGTGTCTTTTACGCGCCTGAGCCATTCATCCTCAACTTTACTCTGAACTTGGCTTGCTATCTTGCCGGTATGTTCCCTCTTTTTCCACCTGCCGCATCCTCGACAAAAGCTAATTGCGCTTCCAGTCTACGCCCTTCCTCTCATCCTGCTGGTCCAGGGTGTTCTTCAGCCTTCCAAGGGTGTCACTGCTACCTTTATTCTGGGTGGTCTGACTATCGCCACTACCATTGTGCGATTTGTCACACTCAAGGTTGGTACTGGACAGGAGAATCTTGTTTGTAAGTCAACCCTCTCTCGGACAATGACGATTCACCATCTGACATTTACCCTCTAGACCCCATGAGTATGCTTGAGATGGCGCTTGCTATTACTGTTGTATCACTACCCGGCTTAAAGCCACTTTTGGATCGCTCCCCAAAGCACGAGACTACGAGCGAGGTGCTTGAGATCAAGAACTAAGGAGGTAGAAGATTGTTATTAAGGTCCTACAGCTACTTTAGCTTGTTGCTTCTTTGTTACGAGAGGAACAATTGTTCTCTTCTATAAAAGTGTTTTAAGCTGTGCTACACTTGTCTCAGGCTGTGCGTTATACCTAGATATTTTAATTAATCGGCAAAATCCGATGCGATTGCACGCTAATAATAGAATGAATGATGCTTGTGCCTGAAATGACCTTGACAAGCAGTGGCTTGCTTATCTTATCTTTGTGGCTGTGTTTAGCCCTTTTTGCAACTGGCTATAGGGTATTTTACAAACTTGACATTATTTACAGATTATTAGATTTAATAGAAACTATACAGGAAGTATATAAATTAATAAGTAAAATTGATGTTTGAATCTAAATATTAAGAATTCCTCTTTTAGGTTAGAGTTTTATTTATTTCTCTGTTGAATTATAAAAGATTTGGTGTGTATATTCATTAGTATTGCAGCCTTAGAGTCGGGCTGTAGAATATCCCGAAATCTCACTTTACTCCACTATATGATTCACCTTATTATGCGTTTTCGGGTCTTGGTATTTCCCGAATCGCAACGCCCGAGTAAGCTGATCCAATCATGTCAATTAATTAAAATCGTTCGTGGAATAGATCGTAAAGCCGCAAACTCTATCTCTCCGATCTGAAGTCCTTTAATTAGCTATAAAAGGGGATCAGACTCGAATGATGGTAGAACCTCCCTCACCTATCACTTTTCTCTTGAGCAACTTCTTCTACTTCAACATGGCGATTTCACGCGTTCCACCAATTGCAATTATTGGCGGAGGCCCATGTGGGCTTACGCTGGCTCGTCTGCTCCAAACCGCAAACATCAACTATGTTATTTTTGAACGCGATGACTCCCCCAATTCAGCCACCAGGAGCCAAGGGGGTACACTCGACATTCACAAGGAAACAGGCCAGGAAGCCCTTCGTCGCGCAGGGCTTTATGACCAGTTCAAATCTCTGGCTCGATATGATGCGACAACAATGACCTTGATGGACTTCCAAGGGAAATCCCGTGCTTCATTTGGTGGTGACGACGATGGTGGTGATAGACCAGAGGTTGATCGTCAGCAGTTGCGGACTATTTTACTCAATTCTTTGCCTTCTCACCATATTCGTTGGGGAAAGATATTGGATTCTGTTGTGCGAAAAGAGAGTGCTAATGGAAAAGGCCCCCGAGATTGGACTCTCAAGTTCCGCGATGGATCAACTGAGAGTGGCTTTCGGCTCATCGTTGGAGCAGACGGAGCATGGAGCAAAGTACGATCTCTTGTGAGTAGCAACGATCCTCCCTATCAGATTCACTAGTTGATAATGTTCAAAGATTACAGACGCCAAGCCTCTTTATTCTGGCAAATCGTTTTTAGAAGGCCGAGTGTCACCAAGAAATCCCGAATACCCGTTGGCCCAACAGATTGCTGGGAAAGGAACTGCTATGGCCATGAGTGCTAGATCCACTCTGGCAGTTCAACAGCTGTCCGATGCCTCGTACAGGATGTACATGGGCGTGGCGGCACCTGAATCTTTGACGCGTCCTGGTGGTGATGCCGATCCGAATGACATGGAAAAATCACGAACGGCGATGCTTGGACCTGGAGGATTTTATGAAAACTGGGCAGAAGACTTGCGACGTTTGATAGAGGCTGCCGAGGGACCATGGCGCCCGTGGCCACTTTATCGGCTCGACAAGACCCTATTTTCTTCCGAAGATACAATTAATGATGGCCCTCGCTGGAAGCGTGCTCCAGGTGTCGTTCTACTTGGCGACGCGGCGCATCTCGCCACTCCAAACGGCGAAGGCGTGAACCAAGCCATGTATGACGCACTTGTGCTATTCGATCGAATCATCTCAGAAGTTGGTGTAGCTGAAGGAGAAGCTTATGACCAGGAAGCTGATGCAGCAGCTTTGGAGCGGGCAATTGCTGCATATGAGAAAGAGATGCGACCTAGAGCTTACGAGCATATCCAGAGCAGTATCGACATGGAAAACTTGATGTATGCTGATGATGGGGCTCAGCAGCTGATGGAGGCTTTTAATAGCGCTCATGGGGAGAATTAGATAGATTTCATAAGTGTAGCTAGATCATTACTGCCAACTCAACTCTTAGTTGCTGGGCCATTGAGAATGTAAATGGCATTAATTCCTTCTTGGCAGTGCATTTTTATCTGAACCAGTGATATCATTTGAATTCCGGATTACTTCTCCCACATGTTTCCGTGGCCCATGCTAATCCCGATGACGTTAGCTCCCGAAACTTTGAAAAGCCGAAAACCCACTTCATGCTTCGGTATGTGGGAGCTGTAAGTGACCCGAATGCACTCAGTCCTTCATATTGCCATAACCAATGCTGAAACATCCACTTCTGTTATCCACCCGGGCCCATGTTGCGTAACTGAACGTGTAAGCTGTAAATCTCCGAGCCACCAATCTGACGAGGTATATTATATATAAAAGTAAGCTTATTCCTTCTGAATATGCTTCATTACAACCTTGACATCCATAACGTTTTCACTCACACTACAAAATGGTATCTTTAAAGTTACTCGCCTCCGCAAGTCTTGCTTTTGCTAGTCTTGTCTCCGCTCATCCAGGAGAGAAGCATGACCACCAGCAGATCAAGAGGCAGATTCAGGCCCGTGATACTATCGCCAACCTGGGGCAACGATCATTGAACGCATGCTCTGATTCTCTGCACGCTCGGGAATTAAAGGCCCGCTCAATCTCACGTCGAGCCCAGAAGGTCCAGGAACTTCGAAAGAGACTCGGCATCAAAACTTGTACGTTACAGGAACCCCTAGTAGCTTCTGTCACTAACAGATACTGCGAAAGCGTCCAGAAAGCACCGCCGAGATGAAGACGATATTGTCAATTGGGAGGCTGTCAACCATAACCAGACTGGCGTCTCAAAGAACGACATGTTCACTCCCCTTGAGTCAGTCTTTGGCGCCAACTCCAGTTGTATCTTGTCTCCCGAAGTCACCGCAGGCCCTTACTACATTGTTGGCGAGTATCTGCGATCCAATGTCATCGAAAATGAGTTTTGCGACGGAGTCCCATTGTTCCTCGAAGTCCAATACGTTGATGTCTCCACCTGCAATGGAGTGCCTAACTTGGCTACAGATGTCTGGAACTGCAACGCCACTGGTGTTTACTCTGGCGTTAGCTCTCAAGCTGGTCTGAATACCACTTTCCTTCGTGGTATTCAGATCACTGACCATGAAGGCGTTGTTCAGTTCGAGACAATCTTCCCCGGACATTACGAGGGTCGAGCTACTCATACTCACCTCCTTACTCATGCAAATGTATCGGTTTCTTCTAACGGCACTATTCAGGTCTGGAACAGCCCTGTCTCTCACATCGGTCAGCTCTTCTGGCCCGAAGATCTTCGCGAGGAGGTTGAGGCTCTTGCTCCCTACAACACCAACGATGTCGAAGTAACCACCAATGAGGAAGATATGTGGTCTATCACTCAGGCCGACGAGTCCTATGACCCGTTTCCTCAGTATGTCTATTTGGGTGACACTGTTCAGGATGGAATCTTTGCCTGGATCCAAATTGGTATCAACGCCACTGCGGACTATACCTCGAATGACTATTATGGTGTTGCTGGATATCTGGATAGCGATGGCGGCCATGCCTTGGACAGTGGTATTGGCGGAGGTGGTGGTGGCCAGGGAGGTGAACCCCCTTCAGGCAGTGGAACTCCCCCTGCTGGCCAGCCCACTGGAACTACGTCTAAGTAGTCAACTATTGGAAATCTTGAACCATGGCTCGCCAGGGCTTAAGTAAGGGTGGAGTATCGTGAAGTATACGAAGGAAATTATCAAAGGGCCTGTTGCCAATATTGAGAAGGAGAAAATGGTTGATCTTATACCATTCAAGTTCTCAGCTTATTCATTTGCGTGTAGGTGCAATGAACCCATGAGCTTCTTTAATAGTATCTCATCAATGCCACTCAAACATGATACCATTTATTTTAGAGTGTCCTGTTCATTTTAAGGCTTCGGCTCAGACTTCTGTCCAAATTATAAGCCGAGCATGCCTTGTTGACCCATATCTGCATCATTTATATCAACATAGTTCTCCTCTTTCTCATTTTAGTACTAATTACTGTCTTCATTATCATCATAGTCGTCTTCGTCCTAATTAATTTCTTCATATTCGTCTTCACTTTCAAGTCTTCTCCACTGTCTCTGTAAATCTTCCTTTCGATTACTTGATCATCTGTCAGCAAATGCTGCATAGGTTCCTGAATATTGTCACTGGGGTCCACGGGCTGCGAAATTGGATTCCAAGCTTATTCCTGCTGCTCTGTGTCAAATTCCCCATCAGCCACACCGTCCTTGCAACTGAGGTGGACCAGGCCGACATTGGAGAATTGAGATAACCAAAGCTCACAATGAGCAGACTCCATGTTGAGTGGTTTCTCCGCTTCCTGGTTCGTGCTGACTTTGCTCGCAGGACGCTATTGATCCAGATGGCCGTCATAACCAATGGTTTGCCTCAGCACCTCGGGTAAGTATACATGGTCCCATGTTTGGGATAATCGCCTACTATACACAGTTGTCTATCTTGCGCCAGAAACCTAGAAATTTGGCAAGACGATCAACGTGAGGATTGATACCATTCTTATGGGCGATGCTACTCATGTTAGCCGAGATTTCTCAACATCTTACTTGATACCTCACTTACCCACCACGAAGCCACCTGTCATCAAAGCCTTGCAGTTGAGACTTGTGGCTGGAAGCATATACATGCCCATACGAACTCAGAACAATTCTCCCGACTGGTATTCCATAGTGGCTCCATTATTTCCGACATTATCTTGGACGAGGCGATCTGCTGGGTTGCCTCGGGCGCCTGAGATCTTAAGAACTCTTCGTGGTTTTCCGGACAATCCTGAAGCCAATGCCTGGTTAGATCAAAACATTCAGGCGAAGCCGGGTTCTGTTTAACACGTCGTAGAGTACTCAAATACCGCCCTCAAATATCCTTGTTCAATATTGGGTTATCAACTACGGGTATTGTTTACCGATTAGCGTCAACTCATCCCTCGGGCTGTGATTTCCAAGACTGGGATGGTGTTGATGAAAGGTGCAACATACCCGTTGAATACAGCTGCAAAGCCTCGGATGCACCATATAAAACAAACCTGAACTATAGAGATCCGAATACACTTTCCCTCCTTGAATTTGAAATCACCGATATGAAATGAATGTCTTTTCTCTTCCTGCTCGTCACGACATCCTTGAGCTTCGGAATAATTGTTTTACAAAATTGACAGCTACATGGCTCATCTTCACGGAATACCCAGGGAATAGCCCAACCCGAGGTGAAAGCATGACCGGGGAAGTTAGGACACACTGAATCGATGGCATATCCGCAAGTAATTCGAAGTGCTTCTTCACGGTATGTTTCTGAGAGGTTCTTTTGTCTTTCACCATCACCCATCTCAGCCATTGTGATGTATGTAACTCTTCACTGATGAATATAGGCCTTTTAAAGTTCTGAAAAGAATCCTGGAGAAGGATAGTCACGAAGGCAAGCAATCGCCAGGATATGGACTGACTTGGGGGCTTCTAACTGGAGGTGACCAATTAGCCCAAGGTTGAGTTGGCATCACATACAGGGATCGGTGGCTTAGGTTCTTAGCTTAGTTGCCTGGCAAAGCTTGGAAATAGCAGCAATGGTTTGATACCATCTAATGTCTATAATACTAAAAAAAAAAGAGATCTATATATGCAAGTCCCCATACCAAACGCCAAAAACAAGTCTATATGCTATACATCCCAAGAACTCCAGCATGCATGTCTATCAAATCCTTTTACCACTAAACTCGTCCGCAGGCCAACCCTGCATCGTCTTCCCCTCCTCCACAACATCACCACCCATGATAAGCGTATGCTCCAACAAACAGCTATCATTCTTCATCTGCGCTCCACTCAAGAGCCTGCTTCCCGTACGAAGCACGCACCGATCACCAATCTCAACCTTGTTCAAGTCGAACTTTCCACGCGTGTTGATATGCGCGACAACACTAGCATCATCAATGACAACTCGGTCTCCAAGAGTGATCAAATCAGGCTCAGTGAACATGAGGCTTGGAGTACCGTTCACAAAGAGCGCACAGTCCTTGCCAATCTTGGCACCCATGAGCTTGAAGTAGATTACCATCCAGTGCGTTCCGGTAAGAAGATTGAGAATACCATTGCCCTTGTAACATTGTCGGCGAAGGCGCTCAATACCAAGGAAGATCTGCCATCGCTGACAGTAGGGTGACTTGTCCCAGTCATAGTTGCCAGCCGTGCGACGACCCATCAGCAGCCACTTGGAGGCAATGATGATTGCAAGCGCAAGGACAGACTGGATAGTGGAGATGACGGCAATACCAGCCAACATGGTGAGGAAGATGGCCACAAGATCAAGCCAGATGTTCATGCCCCTGGGGAAAGAGCTTCTGAACATGATACCGACGAACTGAATGGACGAAACACTAGGAACATCCCAGTAAACGGCGGTGAATACCGTGAAGAAGGCAGAGTAGAGGAAGATGGTGAAGGGACCGAGAACGTGGTAAGGAGCTAGCTTCAAGTAGAATGCTCGACCGAATGGGGAGAGGTGTTGCGTCGAGCCAGATTTTCCATCGCCACTATCACTATCGCTACCCGTAGCCGTGCTGGCCTGTGAGTCAGGTCGCGGATCCTCGTTGTTGAACTTCTTGTCGTTGGTGAGAGTATCCTCAGACTGCATGTTTCGAATATGAGAGCGAGAGGTCTTTCTGCCAAGGCCACTACCAGTAGACAAACAGACTGCATCGCCTGCCTTGGAGCCAACATAGGTACCGTCCGAGACATAGCTACCGTTCCTCTTGGTCAGGGCACCGGATCCCATTGTAGTTCGCTCACCAATAGTGACACCAGGGAGAAGACAAACACGATCAGCGATCATGGCTCGATCTTGAATGGTGACCTTCTCAGAACCGATACCATCAGAAGTGACAAGGTGAGAGCGCGAACCAAAGACGACATCGTTGCCAACATCAATAAGATGATAGTCGCCAATGCTAGGACCAGTACCAGGCCAGTAAACACGCTGACCAACCTTGGCACCCAGCATTCGCAACGCGATGGATGTTGCCTCGTAATGCTGACCGAACAAAGAAGTCATCCGGTGAAACTTGCCCTCAGGGTATAAGGCCTTGATGAGACTGGCTCTCCAGATATCAACCGTGCTTGTTTCCTTATGTGGACGGGCCTTGAGCTTTCCAAAGATGCAGTCTAGTGTTGACTTCACAAAGATGACGAACCCAAAGAGAAAGAATGGTCCAAAGAAGCATCCAAGAGCAAGGGCGAGGTAGTGGTAGGCGATTCGGTTAGGCTGGGTGAACCAATCCACACTGCTCCTCAATGGAGACTTTGTCTTTACACGTTCACCTTGGGTAGTGACCATACCAATAAGACCAGCCATCCAAGGAACTGCAGAGAGGAAGAGCCCGATGAGTTTGAGAGGCATAGTGAACAGAAGATTCAACACCCAATGAGGCTTGGGCTTCTCGCTTGGCAGTTGATCCCTGTACTCCTCACTGGCATCCTTCATCTCCCAGCTGGAAGAGTTGAAGCCCAGGCATGTATCAGGCGGCATGTTGGTACCAGGCGCAACGATAGAAGACATGGCAACAGAACAGTTGCTTCCAATAGTAATGCGACCAAGATACATCGAAGTGTTTCCCTCGGCAGCAAAAGGTCGACAGATAGACTTGGTGAGATTACAGTTGTCGCCAATGTCAAGAAGATCCCACTCTCCAAGAGCAGTACCCTCAATCTTGACATTCTTGCCAATCTTGGCACCCATAAGCCGACAGTAAATCCTCTCAGTCATCTCATTCACATTGAAGAAGCCCTTGCCGCAGATTGCAACGATCTTTTGTACCAGCCACCATCGAGTATGGTACATTCCCCACATTGGGTACAACCCTTCTCGATAGCGACCGATGATAAGCCACTTGCACACGATACCAATGATGGGAGACACAAATCCCATAATGATGCGGGCAATGAGCATGGAGACGGTGAGGTTGAGAAACTTGCCGGGGAGGGAATGGTTGGTAGGCAGTTTTTGGCTGTGTGCGAGGGTGACAAAGAAGATCGTCCACTGAATGGCACGGCGGAGAGGATAGAAGATGACCAGGGGAAAGAGTTGGAGTATCATGAGGAATGGGTTGGTGGAACTGCAAGTCTCGGTGCATCCTACAATGGCACTCGGCTGATCAGACTCATCAGTCTTACTTTCAAGCATCTTGTCAATCTGCATAGCGATGGAAACAACTGTTCCACCGTTGAAGACAGCAGTGATGGGAAGACTGATGCTGAACTCGGTACGGAGAGTAGACAACAGACGTCCAGCTCGAAGAGAATCTCCTCCAAGGCTGAAGAAGTCAGCGTCGCAGGGGATATCTGAGGTTGGGATGGATAGAACATCAGCGAATGCCTTGGTGACGAGTCCTTCTGTGCTAGCGGAGAGTTTGCTGAGAGAAGCCATCTGGATCTCTTCAAGCTCTGCGCGGAGCACCTCAACGTCAATGTTACCAGATGCATCCCTTTGGAAGGGTCGGGGAAGGAGAAGGATCTCATTGGGGACCATGTAGTTGTCGATGAGTGATCCAAGCTGGCTCTTGATGGTACCAGCGAGCTCAGCCTCGATAGCAGTGCCGGCATGTTTGGGAGCCAACACGGCTTCGGGTGAGCTATCATGAGAGCTAGGAAGGCAGAAGACATCGACTTGATCCGATACAAGGCTCTGTATTTGTGTTGCAAGCTGGGTGTAGTCAACCGAACAGACCGAAGACTCAATGGGCTGAGACAGAGGCGTATCGGCAGGAGGGCAGATGGCATCCCAGTGCCTTTCCATATAGGGAGTATCATCGGTGACAGTAGGAAGTCCCAGTCGCTCACCAAGCCTGATTCTAAGAACCTTGTTGTTGTTCTTGGGAAGGTCGTTCATGTAAGTGATCAAGACAGGCCACTTCGCCTGCTGAAGAGAAGACTTCAACGCGCTATGAAGGCTCCTCAGATCAACACGAGGTACTTTGGGTGGTGTAACAAGAACAATAGCGACGACTTCTTGAAGCACATCATGCGATGCGGAGAAGGCCAAAGCCTGTGAAACACGTCCGTAGATAGGCGAGTCACTGCACCGAGACGCCGTCATGATAGCGTTCTCAACCTCAAACGGAGAGATCAACTCTCCACCACGGTTGATGACCTCTTTACTTCGACCAGTGATGTAAAGATATCCATCGTCATCCATGTATCCGAGATCACCGGTATCGAACCAGCCGTTGGCGTTGAAGGGGGACTTGTCGTATGTACCGTCGGACTTGAGATAGCCAGGGAAGACGGGTTCACCACGAACACAGATTCGTCCGACAGTGCCACTAGAGACATTCTGCTCGGACCAATCGAGGATGGTCAATTCGGGGCCGGTGCTGATACCTGATGTACCTTCTCGATCAAGGCGATAGTCTAGTGGAGGTGTAGAAATTGGCATGCATCTGGAACTATTAGTAAACAGCGATATGACTATGTTCTGATGACTTACTCTGTCATTCCGTAACTCGGCAAGACGACACAGTTAAACGTATCCCTCAACTGATACGCCAAAGAAGGTAACAAACCACCAGCAGCATTACAAGCCAACCGTATCCGACTCTTTTGCAAAGCTTCAGGACGGGCAGCTGCTTCTGCGATAATGATGGAGTGCATCGAAGGTGAAGCGTAGTACCATGTTGGTTGAATGGTCTCAGCAACGTCCCAGAAGAGATTTGCGTCAAAGGAGGGACAGCAGACTGTTGAGCCGCCGGAAAAGATTGGTGCAAAGATGTTTCGAACGAGACCGCCTCTTTGAATTGTCAGATACTGTGAGGGTAGTGGTTGGGAGTGGTTAGGAGTTACTTACACGTGATAGAGAGGCATCATGTTTAAACAAATGTCGTCGGTTGTGAGACCCCATGATTCAATGACAAAGGCAACACCAGCGATGATGGAGTGTACTGTCAATGGTACTACCTTTTTCGTACCAGATGTACCACTTGTAAAGAGAATCAAGCCAATATCATCAGCCTTGTTTGGGAGTCGTTGTATTTCTCCAGTGGGGACAGCTTCTCCATCGAGAGTCTTTACCGAAATGCCCTCATCAAGAGTCCAGTCCATGATAAAGACTTGAATCTTGTTCTCAGATACCCAAGAGGCATCAAGTTGTAGCTTTGTGTACTCATCCTTGGTTGTCAGGATAAAATTCGCTCGCGCTTGTAGAATATCCGAACGAAATTGTTCTGGTCCAGCAGCGGGGTTAATTGGCGATGCGATGTAGTATGTAGTAACAGCGATACATGTTGCTGCTAATAGCGGACCATTTGGTAAAGCTATTGAAACAACTGGTCTCTTGTCGAGTGACTGAACTGGCAGTTTGAAGGTGTCGACAAATTGTCGTAGGTCGCGATGGGTGATGACATTGTTGTTTGTGGGGGCTCGTAGGGCTGGCTTGT